>CABHPP010123042.1:0-25743 GCA_902168425.1 Peromyscus attwateri
CTGGCTTCAGGGGTTTCCACTGAGACTACAAGAAAGTAATGGAATTTGTTGGGAAAGAAAGGCTGGACAGTGTAACAGAGTTGTGGCCAGGAGAACGATGGCCTGTAGCAGTGGAAGGTCCAGAGGACTGGGGTTCCTTGCAGGTCAAGGTGCAGGTGTCATGAGCATGAGACATGAAGAGGCCGAGCAGAAAGAAGAATGAACCAGAGAGTGAGACCCCAGCTCATGGCCAAGACGGCTGACAGAGTGGAGATGAGGTCCCAGGAAGAAAGAAAGAACCAGAAGTCCAGGCTGATCCTGTCAATCCAGGATGTAAAATCTCCGGGGATGACATGGATTTGAGATGAAGAATGTCCACAAGCCAGGCCTTGGTTGGTTATGAAGAGTGCTGGTCAGTTGTCCGTGCCCAGGAGGAAGCTAGGTGGGGGACCAGAGACTTGAAAAAGGAAATGTGTGTAGACAAGCAGTAGTGTGGAGGAGGGAGCCAGGACTATCCAGCCACCGCTTCTCCGAGCTTCCTGGCTCAGGTCAACATTTTTCCCTTGATGGGCTGTAGAAGAAACGACAACTTCTGCTAAGACAAGCATGAGAGACCCTTCTGTGAGGATGTCGGGGTTGGGGGGAAGGGTAGTGAAAAGAATGGTCATGGGAAAAAGGCAGGGGTTAAGACAGGCAGGGGCCTTTTTTGTTCTGGAACCCTTATTTTAGTCAGGGTCTATCTTAGCTCATTCAGAGACCACATCCTGTGTTAGGAGGCCCATGAGGGTCAAAGTCTCAGGGCCCCGTGCCTAGGTCTTCTCACTCCAATTCAGTTTTCTTTCTCTAAGTTTCTCCACTAGAGTCTGGAGGTGCTCTGACAGTGTGTTCCAAGGCTAGCTGACTGCCTGGCAAGGGCTGTTGGAGAGAGAATTCTAGGGGGTGCTGCTTGACTCCAGGACCCCTTAGACAGCCTGAGCATCTTGGCTCAGGAAGTTACAGAGAGTAATGGCTCTTCCTGTTATGACTTGTGCTATAAATGAAAAAAGGAAAATATGAGAGAATTCTTGAACTCTCATGAGAGGAAGACAATAAAAAGCCATGTGACCACCCAACTAGAAGCTCATTTTAAATAACTCTCTTCAGCTATTTTAAGACAGAAACAGACAAGCTCCTATTCATAAGCTTGGTAAGTAAGGGCGCCAGTGACAGGGTCACTCTAGCCTGCACCCTACTGAGCCCTAGGGCAACAAAGAGAGGAGTATGATCCTGTCCATGGACAGGCCTACACCTGTCACTCCAGTAGGACATTCCACATTTCTATTTCTCAATCTCTGCTTCCACCCTTTGCCTTTCATGGAGTTCACCCAAGTCATCACGGAAGCCAGAGCAGCAGGCTTTCCTGGGCCAAGCACTGGTCTTCCGGTTGCTTCCACTCGGGAGGGCTGGGCCAGGAGGCCTGTTACCATCTTTAACTTAGGGATGCAGAATGGTGGCTTAGGAAAGAACATCCTTCCCCCCAGTTCTCAGAAAGCGAAGCTAGCATGTGATACAGTCAAACTCCCAAGTGGACCTAAGAAACCATTTCAGTTTTGCCTTTCCGTTAGGAGGCATCGGTCATCCAGAGCCATCAGAGTCTGTCAGCCTAACTCTTTGCCTTCTTCTAGTGCTCCTGGGTGGCCTTGTTGTGACAAGGCATGGTGGCACTCACCTGCAGCACAACATTGGAGAGAGGACTAGAGAGCTGCGCTATCAGCCTGGGCTACACTGTGTCAAAATGCATAAAGCAGTACAATAAATACAATGGTAAACTGTCCTTGTTTTAACTCAAAAGTAACCAGGTTCCCTTCAGACTCCTGTGGTGGAGTTCATTCTCCAGAACCTCCTATTCCATCAGACCCTGCTACCTCAACAGAAAGAGAGTGAGGTGGAGCTCAGGCTGTGCTGGTACTGGGAATCCCTGAGTACTGTTTCTCCTGGAACTTGTGCTCTTGGGGTCTCTGTCACCGCCTTTCTCCCAACCTTTTCCAAAGTCAGGCTTCTTCCTTCATATCCTCCACTAACCTGTTCTGCGCGGATTTTGGTTCTCTCTTCACGACACACTCCTTGTTCACATGCTACATATAGAAATTTGCAATGCAATCCTGTGGAATCTGCTTCACTGATATTTGTTTACAAATCTCAGCAGGTTAGACTCTCGTTGACCTGGATTCTTTTTTTTTTTTTTTTTTTGAGACAGGGTTTCTCTTTGTAACAGCCTTGGCTGTCCTGGAACTCACTCTGCAGACCAGGCTGGCCTCAAACTCACAGAGATGTGCCTGCTTCTACCCCTGGAGGGCTGGGATTAAAGGTGTGCACCACCGCCTGGTTCTTTTTTTGTGCGGAGCCGAAGTCATAGGTCAGCAGCCAAGCGTACGTGACTATGGCTGCCTCTTTCCTTGCCCCATGAGCAGCCCGAAGTGGAGTGGAGCAAAACCAACTGGGCTGAGAAATGATTCCCTACCCTCACTTCACCCAAGGCTGTTTGTCAAATTGTCCTTCTAGAAGGAACAATGCCTAAGTTTTTACATACTTCTGAAATTCCCACTGGCCCTGAGGTCTTTTGGAGTCTTTATAAATGTTTTCACTTTGAGAAATTACAACACACCTGTTCTGACAGTCTGTATTGATACACAGCTGAGTTCCCGCTTGACCTCCTCCCTGTCACCCAAATGTATCTCCTCTGGGGTCCTATCTGGGTGTTCCTCTGCAGCTGCTGCCATCTTTGCCTCCTGCCACACATGCTGCCCTTCTGACCCTTGCTCTGTGTGCCGCTGCCATGTCTCTTGGCTTCGACTGCCAGCACCCAAGCTCAGCCCAGCATTCTAGACACAGCCCTGTGGTGCTTCAGGGAACATCTTCAGGGTGGACACCTCCCTGCTGGTTTCCCACTCAGACAGGTGATTTCAAGGCTCAGGCTCCTGACAACTCAAAGGACATGGATGTCTCTGTTTTGTTCTGTTGTAACTCACAGGCCACCTCTCCCAGGACACAAACACAGGAGTGTGTGAAGTGGGGACTGGAGAAGGACAGCCTGTCCCTCTATACCCAACATGAGCCTCTTTTTGGTGACTGTCCTTTTCCCCCTGGGGAAAGTATGTCCCGGGAAACTCCATGCTCTCTCTGGCTAATAGACTTGGGAGAGGCCTGCCCTGTGCGTATGACTCTTAGTGGTAGATATCCCTCTCTTGGCAATTGAAAGACTTTTCATTTTTCTTAGGATCTGCTGTGAAGAGGGAAACAGCGCACATGGTTGTATGGCCAGGATGGGTCAGCCTAGCTTGTCTTCTCATCTGAAGAACACCACTGAGCTGGCCACAGTTTTCTTATCTGTGAAATGGGAGCCATGCTAGTTCCCCTTGGGTGGAGCTGGTGTGAGCAGTTATCTGACGATGCACAGGGTGCTAACAGTGTGCCTGGCACCTGGCAGCTGAGTTCATGATTGCTATGGGGTTCTGTTGTGTCCTACTTTCTCTGTCCTGATTGTGAGTTCCTTCAGTTTTTCTCGTTTTCTTTTTGTTGTTGACTGTAGGTCAGTGAAATGAATGAGTGTATTAGTGAGTGAGTGTGAAATAAATATCTTTACAAGTTGCCAAAGGAGAAGAGTTTACTAATAGTGCCCAGAGATACAGAATTTTATGCATTTATGCCCCTTTTCCCACGGTGACAAAATGTGACAGTGACCATAGCTACGGATCCCTGAACTCTACTTAACATTCATAGTGTCTCTCCTCTTTCTGCTCTGGAGACATCTTTAGAATACATTCCTCCTCTAATCTTCCTTGAAGTGAATCAGGAAAAGAAGAGAGTCCCTGATAGCTGTATGGATCCTCAGCTTCTAACCATTTCTACACAGGCATCATCAGTCCATCCATCATCAATCTTACCCATCACCCATCCATCTAACTGTCATCCATCCATCCATGCATTCATCCATCCATCCATCCATCCATCCTTCCATCATCCACCCATCTAACAGTCATCCACCCATCCATCCATCCATCATCCATCCATCCATCCATCCATTCATCCATCCATCCAGTTAAAACCTTTCTGAGCCCAAACGTATGCATCTACAAGACAGGGATAATTGGTGTGAGGTTTAAGTCATGTGAAGCATGTCAAGTTCCTAGAACATCATGAGCTCATTAATATTTATTCCGTGGACACCTCTTTTCTTCACTAAGGAGCCAACTCCAGGAGAATATTAATGCTTTGAACTGTCCCATCCCTGTGACTGGATAATGTCCAACAAATCTGTCCTTTGTTTTGATGCTCTGAAAGTCTGGGTGTCAGGAGTACACTGGGTCCCTTTCATTAACATAAGACTCTCTCTGACCTCCATGGAGAACAACAAGGAAATGCCTGAGAGAAAGGCATCAGAGGCCCCATGGGTGATAGAAACACAGGTCGGAAGTCAGGCATGGCTGCAACAGGACGGTAGGATCAGCCTCATCACCTCCTTCCAGAGTCTGCTTTTCAAGAAGGGACCCTAGACAAAATCCTCCCCTCTGCCCACTTAGGCCAGAATCTTCCTCCTCCTCCTCCTCCTCCTCCTCCTCCTCCTCCTCCTCCTCCTCCTCCTCAATTTAGTCTCTGCTGCTGAGTCACTGTCATTGGAAGTTACTGACAGGGTAACTGGATGGGGATGTGCCCAGATCAGCCAGTTTCTGATGAGGACCACAAATCTGCAGAAGAAGCTCTGGTATATCTTCTCTGTGGGAGGCCCTGGCCTGATTATCGGGGGTGGGCTGTAAAACACTTCAGGCCAGGGATTAAGCAAATATGAACTCCTGAAGACAATGAAGTAAAACTGACCGGGCCTGACATTTGCACAATACTTTACAGTTTGCCTTGAGTTCTTGCAATGCCATCCCATCACAGTCTTGTATGCCGGGAAGGACAGGCATTTTTATATCCATTCTGAGAATGGAGACACTAACTCAGCCACAGACTGGATACCTAGGAGATCATGTGGGGCTCCCATTCCTGAATCTACATCCAGAGCCCTGTCCTCACACTTTTAGAGATCTCTTTTTCATATGACCCCAAGACATTGGAACAAAGTGACTATACCATGTAGGTCTATGACCCTGACTAACACACTACTTGGAGAGACCTCTCTTAGTTGTTTGGAAATTAAATATGCAAACTGATTTTTCTAGAGCCCCTGCCACTGTGCTTAGAGCTTGGCACTGAGTGGACAGGGCTGACCAGCCACAGGCCATCACAGTCCAGTGGACATGACCATCATTGGAAACGGGCTGTTCTGACTCAGCAGCTGAGACTAAAGCGAGGAGGAGGAGGAGGAGGAGGAGGAGGAGGAGGAGGAGGAGGAGGATTCTGGTCTAAGTGAGCGGAGGAGGGGATCTTGGGTAGAGGAAACCTCATCTGTACGCAGCAGGCTTCAAAGAACTGCTGAGTTGGGGGGCAGGGCACTGAAAGAGGTTCAGTAGCTGGAGAGAGGACCAGAAGGAGGAGATGAGTAGAACAAAGCAGAAAGCATGGCTTCCCAAGTCCCAGGGAAATGATGTTGGAGGACCTGGAGTCCTTTCCTAGGAGCAACGGGAAACCTGTGGGAAGGTTTAGGGCTTCACATGGCTGTGCTTGCATCTGCCTGGAGTGTGAAGAATGCACTGGGAGAGGGGAAATAGAAGGCCTAAGCTAGAGAGTTTTCTCTTTCTATTGAGTTTTCAAGAGCTTCAGGAACACCTGGACAGAGCTGGAGCGATGGCTCAGTGGTAAAGAGCACCAACTGCTCTTCCAGAAGTCCTGGGTTCCATCCCTAGCACCTGGATGGTGGCTCACAGCTACCTGTGACTTGATGACTTCTAGAGGGATGGTTAGGAGTTTGCTGGATACCATTTTTTGCGTGTCAATAGTGATGATGGTAAGAACATCGTTGTCTGGCGGGCACAATCAGTGGCAGAGGCACCAACCCACAACAAAGAGGTCACAGCTGGTGGGGCACTCAGTGAATATCCCCATAGCTGTTCCCTGGCTCTTCTGGGTGAGGCTACCTCACCCTGTTCTGTCTGTCCCCAGATACCAACCTGTCCAGTTGCCTGACACTCTGTTAATTTTAAATGGATGGGCATCTGGAATAACTTTGCCATTTAGAGCAGATAGAGCTAACTTCAGACTAGCTCTCCTCCACTTCAACACATAAGGCACATCACATCACCTTGGCTTTTTAGACTCTCCTTTTCCCATCTGTACAAGGAGATTCCAGGAGTCGCACTGAGACACAGCACCGATGGGAAGTTGGAGCTCTGAAACTCTCTGTCCTGGGCCGCCCTGCAGCTGTGTCTGGGCAAACCACATTGGTGCTCAGCCAGTTGACTCCCTCAGAGCCTCTGCTGTGGGCATGCTCAGAGAGCTCCACAGCCATACTTGCTCCCTCTTGTCTACTTTCTGTGGGCTTTTTGTTTGCCTCCTTTCCAGTACCATCATCCTAGCCAAGCTTTGCCACCCTGGCAGCCGCAAGCCTTTCCCCACGGCGGTGGTGAAGCCAGCGGGTGGCTTTTCCAAGGTTAAGTGAATTGCCTTTAGCACATCCAACCCCATCACAATGACCCTGCTCCACATTCTCAGGCAAGTTTACCAGAGTCCCTCTTCTAAACGTCTGACTTTCGAAATTTCGACAGTCCCTTGGTCTCATCCCTGGCTAACTGCCGCTCCCCACAGCTGCTGCTACCTCTGTTCTTGCTTTGCTCTGAAGGTGTCCTCCTAAGATCTGTTTGTTACAATCCTAACACTCTTGAAGGGTGGGGGTACAACACCTTCACTTCCAGCACTTGGGAGGCAGAGGCAGGAGAATTTCTGTAAGTTTGAGGCCAGCCTGGGCTACGCATCTAGTTCCAGGCTAGACAGAGCTACATAGTGAGACGCTGTCTCCCTGTCTCAAGATGAACCAACGAAGGATATCCTAACACTCAAGGCGTGGTATTAAGCGGTAGGGTCTTTGAGAAGTGATTAGTTCCTGAAAGCAGAGTTCTCGGGCACGGGATTGTTAACCTTGCGAACGGGACCTTGGACGGCCATCGTGCAGGGTAAAGACACAGCAGGGACATAGCTCTATGCCAGGTGAATCCTGACTACACATGGAACCTGAGCGCTTTTTAAAGGTGCCAACATGGAAGCCAGGCCCTCGCCCCTGCGGGGCAAGCTCATTGACACTACACTCTCGGGAGCCTTGGCTCCAGTCCATAGTAAACTCTCAGTTGTGTTTATCGTTATGATTCCCTGTGAGTTCTTAGCATCATTGATCTACTCACCCACTTACTCAGCAAGCGTTATTCTCTATCACACATCAGGCTCCAACCAAGGCATCTGAGTCAGTGCTGAGTAAGAGCCAAGCCAGCCCTAGTGGAGCTCACAGTGTGGATGGAGAGGTGGGGCACAGGGGCCACTCCGGGAAAAGCTCCTGGCACCTCTTCTAGGCCACTTTCTTTGCTGACCTCACCAGCATTCTCTAGCAGGCAAATTTCTGTGCACTGTTGACAAATCTCTGGAAGCAATCATTATGGAGAGGTTGACGCAGTATCTCTTTGTGTTACTGTTTATTTGAATTTCCCATCCTTTTTAGGTGTAAACTACTCAGGATTGATTTCCTCAAATGGCTCATTCTGGCATCAGTTTGAACACTATTTAGTACTGTGCCTGGGGCATGAAAAGACATCCCAAAAAAAGATGGCAAGGAAGTAATCCATTTCTGCAGCAACATTCTCTGAGTTCCCACATCGAAGCAGGTACTGTGCTAAGCACAAGGACACAAGGGTAGGGAAACCAGCAGGTCCCTGACCTAATAATGAATGGACGTCTGGTTCATTGACTGGAACTGCGTGACCTCTGAGGACCGAGCCTGCACAGTGCTGGAGGTGACACCAGCATCTTGGTATGACACGGGCCCTTCTGGGTGTCCTTTGCTTCCTTCCTGCTGAGCCTCAGAGGGAGATGGCAGCCCACTGTGGTTTACCTTGTCCTGAGTACTCCCAGCTGGTAGCCGGTGGCTGCATTTAAATAGCAAGCATCTGCATTTTTAATGTTGACTGGAATTGGAAAAGCAGCGTTAACCTTTCCAAACCGATATTGGTTTTTCCCGCGCTGGCCTCCTGCAATGCTTAGATGGAAAGTTTAAAGTCTTTTCAATATCATGATGGAGAGTGCAGAATCATTCTAGGTGCTGGCACTGCCGGTGTCTGAAAGCTTCCCTCCCAGTTCCACAGTTGTTCCCTTTCTTAGTTCTCAGCCAGGAGGGGAGACAATGTGAGGACCATGAGCCCTGTGTCCAAGGAAGGGAAGATGATGCCCAGGAGAGTGAGGAAGCTCCGAGGTTCTGAACCAGAGCCCTGGCCTCAGAACTGCTCCAAATGCCTTCCCCTGAAGAAAGCCTACCTCACAAGGTTTGCTGATGCTCAGTGGACAGTGGCTTTTGTCCTTGTCCCCACAATTACATGCTTAAGGTGAGAACGCTGGACTCCCGGGCCAGATCTCTTACTCAGGGGTCCAATAGGAACAGTGTGTGTGTGTGTGTGTGTGTGTGTGTGTGTGTGTGTGTGTGTGTGCTGAACCCATGCTAAATATGCACTTTCCCACTGAGTTACACACTCAGCCCTATAGTTTGGTTAAAAGCAAGACTTATTTTCATATTCACTTCATTCTGATGATCATAATTAAAATGTGCTGTGACTGCCTGTCTGCATACTTCCTGGCATCTATATTTCAGTTCTCTGCTTTTTTTTGTTTGTTTGTTTGTTTTTGGGTTCTGCCTACCCTGGAGCTAAGGATAGAACGCAGAGTCTTCCACATGTTAGGCAAGTACTCTACTACTGGTCTCTATTGTTTGGTTACCTCCAGCTCACCCCTGCATGATCCAGAAAGTGATTCCTGTCTCTCTTTCTCTCTTTCCAAACTCTGCCCTCTCAGAGAATCTCCAACAAAGAAAGGTGCCAAAAGGCCCAGTTCCACATTCCTGGCGACTATTGCAACTTCCTCCCCTGTCCCAGCAGCCCAAGTCCCTGCCTAAGCATTCCAGCTTTTGACCATCCTTGCGCACAAACCCAGCATGTTACAGAAACATCATCACCCCTCGCCTAGAAGCTATATAATCTCCCTGCTTTAGTTTGGGTGGGCAGCATCTCTGGCCTCAATCTCTGGGACTGGAGAACACCCCACCCCCCCACCCCTCCCCGCTTGATCTGGCTTACTGCATGGTGGAGAAACCTATTATCAAGGTACGGAGAACCTTTTATCTATCCCCTGACCTTTCTCTATTTTTATTGTAGTAAAATTCATACCATTGTCCTTTGGGGTAGCCAACAGACACATGCAGCTATTTAAATAAAAATTAATTAAAATGATATAAAATTGAAAATCAGCTCCTTAGTTGCAGGAACCATACTTCACGGGCTCTGTGGTCACACATAACCAAAATCCACTGCAGATATAGGACATGCTGGTTATCACAGAAAGCCCACTGGAGAGTGCTAAGTGAGAGAGCATGAGAATGCAGGAGAGAGGAGGCGTGGCTTGTGGGTTTGCTGTGTCAGAGCAACCTTAGGAGTTAAAACTAAGACGGATTTCTCCCATCCACACTAGCACATCTGTTGCTGTCATCCTCATCCAGGTGATGTTTAGAAAGTCATGTTGATGAGATGTCACAGTGCAGTCTCTGACATTTCTAGCAGACACAGTCTCACACCAAACTTCCTGTTCCTCTGGCTCTTACAGTCTTTCTGTCTCCTCTTCAGAAATGATCCCTGAGCCTTGGGTGCAAGAGTTGTGCTGTAGGTGTCTCAGGTGGGACTGGGAACTACTGATAGTTTCTTGTTGAAAGACTACACTTCCCAGTTTCCCTTTGGGACTATGGAAGTCATTTCCACCCGTATAAGGAGCCACATCCCATCTTCTTCTGTAGGCATTCTGGCCATCTGCACAGATGACAAAGTGCCCCTTGCCATGAATACACATGGTCCTGCCAGACGTCAAGCTTCTCTTTCTGCCTTCTGTCTCTCAACAGCTTTTTAAATCATCTAACATCCACAGGCCCGCATTCTGATTGGTTGTGGTTTTCTGTAATGGTCTTTGTCTGTTGCAAGAGAAGTTTCCTTGATGTAGGGTGAGAACTGATAAGGACAAATACTTCCAGGGTAGTTACGGATTATGCTGATTTAGTATATTGTAAGTTCTCCTCCTAGATCCATGACTTCCCTAGTCCTGGGTAGGAGGGAAGAGCACACTTACTGGCTATCAATACAGAATGGTCAGTCCTGAAAACATGCATGCATTGACAATTGACACTATACAGACTGAACAGGCTGTATTTAAGTATATAGGAATATATATATATACACACACACATATGTAATGACAAAGAAAAGGAGACTGTGAATTTGAAGGAGAGCAAGGGGTGGGGTACATTGAAGGGTTTGGAGGGAGAACAGGGAAGGGGGAAATGATGAAATTATTATAATCTCAAAAAAAAAAACACCCTTTCTCAAAAACGACAGATTTAGTCCCTCATAGTTCCGGATGTCTGAAGTCCTAAAATCTGCTCTACACGGCCAAAACCAAGGAGCTGGTGTTGGTGAACTGGCTCCTTGTGTAGATTAGAACTTCACACAGGGAATAGAGGGTCATACTCAACTCAAGAACCCTGTTTAATTACATTTGCAAAGTCTCTTTTGCCATGTTAAGGTGACAGTCACAGATCCCTGGACTTCCT
This sequence comes from Peromyscus attwateri, assembly GCA_902168425.1. NCBI lineage: Eukaryota > Metazoa > Chordata > Mammalia > Rodentia > Cricetidae > Peromyscus > Peromyscus attwateri. The sequence goes on from CABHPP010123042.1 coordinate 10,742, forward strand.
TGAATGTAGGTATTGTGGGTCTGATCTACTCTAGATAAGCAGAGGAGGGTAAGGGGTGCCAAAAGAAACATACTGCTCTTCCAGAACATTCTTCATTCATGCCCGCCCTTGCACATGTTCACCCAGGTGTGGAAATTGATCTGAACATTTGTACATTCTGATGGAAGAGGAAACTTTTCTCCTCTGAAAGAGACAGTGTTGCTGGAGAACTTCTCTCCAGGTCCCACCAAGTCCTCGCAGTCCCACAACCCACATATAAAACAATCACTCAGACGCTTATATTACTTATAAACTGTATGGCCGTGGCAGGCTTCTTGTTATCTACTTCTTCTATCTTAAATTAACCCATTTCTATTAATCTATAAGTTGCCATGTGGCTTGTGGCTTACCGGTACCTTACATCTCGCTTGTCATGGCGGTGGCTGGCAGGTCTCTCCTCCTCAGCCTTCCACTTTCCCCAATTCTCTTTTTTTTGTCCTGCCTATATTTCCTGCTTGGCTACTGGCCAATCAGTGTTTTATTTATTACCCAATCAGAGCAACACACGTAACATACAGAACATCCCACAGCAAGACAGTGTGAAGAAAAATTTAAATTTAATTTGGCATGGTGAACATTACCACTTGAAACTCAGGTGTGAATATTCCACCCCATTCAGGATAGATAAAGGGCTCTTTGCAACTCATCAGGGAAAGAGTGGCATCTTCAGCACCTTCCCTCAGCATCCATAAGCAGCTCTCACACATGTTTCTAGGCTCCTTGCCATCTCCACCTGGCCCCGACTCCTCTTGGACTCAAGTATGCACACACACAGGGGCAGCTGTGCTGCAGGGCCGGAGGGCTGTCTTGTCTGTCCGACTTTGCACTCTCCACTCCTTGCCTCCCAGCTTCTACTGCACAGACTGTGTGTGTGTGTGTGGGGGGGTGCCCTTCGTGGAGTACCCAAGAGGTACCTTCTCTATGTTGGTCTGAACAGTTCATCGCATCCTGCTTCCTGGACCTTCTCCGGTTCCACCAAACTGATGATGGTCTCTTCTTTCTCCAGAATCTTACTCATCTATTATCCAGAGCACTGCCCTTTCTTAGCCTGTCTTCTGCTCTCTCTCTCCATTGCCCTCCCCCTGGTGGTGGCTCCAAACGCTAAGTGGAAAAAAACCACCAGTATCGTGTGTGTGTGTGTGTGTGTGTGTGTGTGTGTGTGTGTGTTTAGTCCTTGTTTTAAAATTTTCCAATCCATCAAAGAACACTGATTTTGTAAAATAAAATCTCAACCAGACATTTACATGTATTAGTTTGTCTCCTCTAACACAATACCTGAGGAAGGCTAATTAAATAAAGAAAAGAAATTCATGTATCTCGGGGCTCTGGAGGTCCAGGGCACAATTCCTGGCATCAGTATGGACCTTGTGCAGATGACATCACCATAATGGGGACATGTACAGGAATGAAGGGTCATACACAGGACAAGAAGCCAGTGAAGCTGAGGAGTAACCACACGAGTGCTTTATTATAGCTTATTATTATATATAATATATTATTATTATTATTATTATTATAGTTTATTATAGTTATCATAAAAATTAACTGGGGGCTCCCATGAGCGCCAACTGCCTTCCCCCTTCTAAGACCTTCTGCAGTGACCTAAGAACTTCCCACCACCCCTAGTTCTTAGGGGTCCAACACATGAACCTCTGGGGAAGCCACATCCAAACCAGAGCAACATGCAAGGTGCAAGCCTGTGTATTATTAGATTCAAGTTGCCACAAGGATTTCCAAGTTCTTCCTCAATTTCTGTCCTTTACTTATCTTCATCCAATAACAATCTGCAGACCGTATATAGACTAAACTTGGAAGTGCCATTGTCCAACCCAGCGGTTCTCAACCTGTAGGTCATGACCCCTTTGTCGAACCTCTATCTCCAAAAATATTTACAGTTCATAACAGTAGCAAAATTACAGGTATGAAGTAGCAATGGAAATAATTGTATGGTTGGAAGTCATCACGACATGAGGAACTGTACTAAAGGGTTGCCACATTAGGAAGGCTGAGAACTACTGGTCTAGCCCCTGAGGAGATTCTACATATGTTCAACCCTGTACACAGTTTGTAGAGGCCCCTGGAATCTCCTTGACCAGTGCTCTGCCAGCTGCCTGAGAGAAGTCACAGAGGAGAGTAGTCTTCATTGCCCTTGGAATGACTTAGCTAATGGTACTGACAGGTAGATTTTGCTGTAGACCCAAATTCTGCCCAAGTAGCTTCATGACCTTGGGCATGTGACCTCAATGCAGGTTTGATATCTGCAGCCAGGCTAAACTTCTTTAATTCATTAGTTTTAACACAAGGTCTGACTTGTAACTCACAACAATCCTCCTGCCTCCACCTCTCAAGTACTAGGATTACAGCAATGAGTCATCACATTCAGCTTAAGGTCCATACATACTTTTGTGCCAGGTGCTTCTTTGATAGTCTGGTCAAAACTATGGACCTCTTCTCAGAATGTTTTAATGTGCACTATTAAAAATGCTGAAAACAGAAACCAGGAGTTTTCAAAAGAAGTCAGTTATATTCAGTGACCAAAATATGTGGCCCTGCTGGGCGGTGGTGGCGCACGCCTTTAATCCCAGCACTTGGGAAGCAAAGGCAGGCAGATCTCTGTGAGTTTGGGGCCAGCCTGGTCTACAGAGCTAGTTCCAGAACAGGCACCAAAACAACACAGAGAAACCCTGTCTTGAGAAACAAAACAAAACAAAACAAAAACGTGGCTCAGGGTATTTGACGCCCTCTTCTGGCCTCCGGGGTGTGCACACACATGATGCACAGACATACATGCAGGCAAAACACCAGTACCGTAAAACAAAATAAACTTTAAAAAGAGATACAGTCACAAAGACTTAACCAAAAGAGGCATTTTTAAAAGATCTGTGACTCTGAATTGTTTAATAACACATTAATGTGATACTATCTTGTAGTGGGCGAAATGTCTACTATAAACCTTGAAGACCTCATAAACGTAAACTATATTTCAAGTTGTCTACAATGCAACATGATTTGAAAATGCTGTGATTTCTACAGCAACTGTCTCAGATACTGCTCAATATGACTGTGATTAGTGTTGCCTAGGTTACGACTGCTCAGTTTCATTTAGAAAATGAAGATGTCTGGGCTGGAGAGATGGCTCAGTGTTAAAGGCTCGGTTCACAACCAAAAGTATAAGAAAGTGAAGATGTCCAAAGTGCCTTCTAATTCATTCATTTGTTCTTCATTCATTCATTCATTTATTTATTGAGAACCTACTATCTGCCTGGCGTTGCTTCAGCATAGGCAGCTTTGTCCTTCATTAAAATTTCATTCTTGCTTTGAGTCTGATGACAAATTGATTTTCACCATTGGCAATAGTCGTTTTCAATAAAATCACCACAAGCACTGAAGTAAAATGCTGCAGGCTGCTCCTGGGGAAACCCAGGTTAGTTTCCCGTCACAGGGCTTTTAGCAACTGATAAACACACAACACTGTATTTTGTGCATTTCAGATTAAAGATACCTCACTCAGTGTACCTTGTTTTATCAGCAGTGAACTCAGAGTCTGAACAAAGCTCGCCTGACACACGCCTGCTCTCTGGAAAGTACTCATGACCTCCTAGCATCTCAGAACAGTGCTTCAGCACAACCCTTGGGGCTGTCTCATAGTGAAATCAGTGAGAAAAAACACAAAAAGCAAAAAACCACAGTTCTACACACATCACAAAAAGGCACACCTCCACAGAGGGGCACACCGTCACAGAAGGGCACACCTCCACAGAAAGGCACACCTCCACAGAAGGGCACACCTCCACAGAAAGGCACACCTCCACAAAAGGGCACACCTCCACACAAGGGCGCTACATCAGAAAGCTGAGACCCGGCTTGACCTCAGTTGAGAAGGCCCAAGTGACTCACACTTGTTGCCACTCTCTGGCTGTGCACATGGGGCTCAATCAAAGCACCGCCATCATTTGTTTGCAGACTGTAAATACACTTTAAAAAGTAGGTAAATTCAGAAACATAGAGCCCATGAATAATGTGGGCTGATTAAGGCTTTCCAGTATCCTAGGCTGTGGTCAGCGGGGTGCAGAAAAGCACAACAGAGTGCCAAAGGTGGAGATCCACGAGGGATGTATTCTGAAGGACAACGCACACAGGGTCCGTTTAGAAATCAGAGATTGGTGGAGAAGAGAGAGGCACAGAGTCTTCTGGTGGAAGTGGCTGTGCACCTGGGGTAGTGGTTGCGGAGACAGAGAAGAGTCATTAGTAAGCACCAGGTTTGCCCCATTGACACCGAAGCTTCAGAAGTGAACACACTGGCCTGTTCTACCCAGAGCTGCCCTTCACAAGTCCTAGGGTCTTTCATTAAACTGGCTGGTCCCAGGGCAGATAAAGAACTGCTCTGACCTGGGAATGGCCTTCAGTGACCCCAAAGGTGGGTAAGACCTTCTGGCAATTGTGAAACACTTCCCTTCTTCCACAGGATTTCCATCTCCTGAATTGTTCAAAAAATACTACCCAGAATTGGGATAACTGTGTTTGTTAACTTAGACCACCCATGAGACAGACAAGGATGATTGACAGTCATGCTGGAACAATACAGAAAAGGAAGTTACCCTGGAGGTCCCTTACTCCTCTGACCACGGAACCTGCAACCCACAAACCTGCGTGATGATGGCTATTGGCTGGAACTTTGGGGCTCTACCCCAAAGCAAGTGGCCAAGGTAAGGCTTTACGTGGAGGGGGGATGTGGGTTCAGGGAGGGAATACAGTTCTCTTATAATAGTGCTTGGAGGAAAAGAAGCCAATCCAGGGTGAAGGACGCAGGGATGGGGCAGGGATGCTAACCTGGAGCCTCCTGTGTGAAGGGGCCAAGTCTAAGGACTTCATCCAAGCCCAAGTCCTAAGCTGTTCCGACCTTCTTCTAAAAGATGTCCTTGATGGCTGCACAGCTGTAAGACCCAAAAAGCTGGTGGTCGAGGGAAGAAGCCTGCCTCCTCAGACTCCTTCCTAGGTCCCATGGGAGTGGCTTCATTCTGTAAATGATGGTGACTTGGTGTTTGCAGCATGACCAGAGCAAAGAGGGCGGTCCACAAGGAATTGAGAGCAATGCACAAGATCTACTGCACACACACTGGTAGGAGACAAGGAACCAGACCTGTCAGCTGAAAAACCTGCCCTCTAAGAGAGGAAGTAGAGGCCCAATGTCGGGATATCAGGGTTCTTGTCCCTGCAGCCAGCAAGTGGCTCCTTTCGTGAGCATTTTGAAAGCAGAACGGTTCCCTCATTACCCTGAAGGCCAGAAGCCCAGAGCCTAGCATGCAGGGGACCCTCATAACTATTTGGAGAAAGGAGGAAAGTACGAGGGACGGGGAAACGACCGTCAGGAATACCGAACGACAGCATTTTAGAGTGTCCAACACCTTTAAGAACCATGCAAGGCAGCCTCCTTGTCTGTAGATAGAACACTGTAAAACTTTCGGTTAATTAGTCAGTCCGTGTATCTGGTGGACATCAGTCACGTGTCTCAGCAGCTAGGCCCTGGACGATGCTGAAATGAGTGAACGGTAATCCTCACTCTCAGCGGCTTCAGCTACGGGATGTGGTGTAGCACACACCGCAGGAGCCTGGTGAGCTGACCACAGGAAAAAAGCGGTTAATTCTGCTCAGGCCTGGGGCTGATCAGGCCTGGAGTGGGGAGGGCACCTGTGCTGGCACTGGGGGCCTGTGGGTGCTCAGAGGTGAGGAAGGGGAAAGTCATTGAGGAGCACCGTAAGGCTTCCTGGAGAGCGGCAGGTGACCAATGAGACTTCAGAGATGGGAGACGGCGATGGCAGAGTGATGGGAGAGGGGGGGATCTGGAGGGGCTGGAAGGCAAGTGAGGACTCTGAAAGCTTCTGAGAAAGAAAATGAAACAACCAGGACTACCCTCCAGACAGATCATGTCACAAGGGAGGAGGTGAGAGAGAAACCGTGGGGAAGGGAAGCAGCGCCCCGGGCCCAGGCGGGTAGTGCGAGCCTGAGCAGGGGCAGAAAGCGCGGGGATGGCGAACAGGCGAGGAGCTTAGAGACATGCTCATATCGGTACAGCAATGCCTGAGAGGCGCGTCGCCCTGCATTCCCGTCTACCCTTCCTACTGCATAGGGCTGTGGGTGAGGAATGGAAGGACGCGTTTGAAGTTCATCTGAAGTTTCAAGTCTGGATGATTAAATAGATGTTGACATCACTCACCGAGAACGTCAAAAGGGAAGTCAAGGGCTTTTTGTTTATTTTTTTATGGATTGAGTTCTGAGCATTCTCAAAGGACAGTGGGAAGAGGCCAGGGGCCTGGAGCCCAAAAGAGTGGGTTGGGAATCTTCAGGGTGTAGGAGACTGAGGAAGCCATGAAGGCGGACAATCACCCTTCAGCTAATTGGGGATGGGAGGGTGACTCATACCAAGTCACCAGAAACCAGCAAGTAGGCAACAAGATGTCCAAACGGCCAGGAATGTGTCTGAAATAGTCAAGGGCAGGAAGGAAAGAGGAGTGACAGCTGAAAATGCTAAGTAACAAATCAACCACAAAAGCATTCCTCCTGGAGGGAGGGGCGTGAAGAGAAGAGATGGCCGGAGGTGGGAACAGAGGAAGGAGGGGGCAGTGCTGGAAGAGGGCAGGGCGTGCTATATGTCACATGTAATGTCACAGCCAGGATACTCAGCCAAGGGACAGTCTCCCCAAGGTGTTTAGGGCCAGAGAAAGAACCCCAGTGATCTGAAACCAGTTTTGACTGCTTCTGGAAGGAGGAGCCCAATGGTAGGCTGGACGGTGATACCCCCCCCCAACACACACACACACACACACACACACACACACACACTGCCCTTTTGCCCCTTTGGATATCTCTACACCAATAGCTCCCTAACCCCAAGGTTTAAACAAACTATTTGGTTTTGGTGGATCCATAGGTATGTCCAGCCCAGCAGGGAGTCAAAAGGATCTCAAACCTAAACTTGGACTCTTGGCTTGCCTTTATGGTATAAACCCAGGCCCAGCCTCCAGCTGAGGGATCAGGGCTTCATCTATGCTTCTGGGGATCCTGTCTTTGGAGAAACTGAAGAAGAGAAAGAACCATTCAGAGAGCGGGGGAGGAAGGAGAGTCAGGTGGCCTGGGCACAAAGGCAAGGTAGCTTCCAGCAGCACTGAGTGTGCCCCCATCAGACTGGTGAGCTGCATCCGGAGGAAACTGTTCTCCTTGCTCACGTGGCTCAGGGAGGCCATCCGCAGGAACAATCCAGAACCTCAACTGATACAACCAACACGGCTTCTCTGGAGTGCTCAGGAGGATTAAAGAGATCAGCCACTAACCATCATCATCCCCTGATTCGAGTCGGGCATCAGAGTCTGTCTAATCATCATACACCCCCATGAGCTAAGTCCTGCTATTGCCTGCATCTTACGAAGTAAGAAATGAGACACTGGGAAGGCCCAGGAGAAGTCCCTTACCTTGTCCAACGTCATGCGGTAAGGCGGTAACTAGCCAGCAATGAAACCGCTTCCTAACTCCAACTTCAGTCTCCAGGATGAAGTTCCCAGCCCAGGCCACTCACCTGTGACCAGACAGACTAGACTAGGAACTGACCGCTGCAGCAGCTGAAGCCACATTGCAATGGTACCACGCAAAGTTCATTCCTCACCCACAGTACAAGTCTAGCTCAGGCAGCAAGTCTGGCCCCTGCGGTGACAGGGTGGAGGGCCACCCAGTGAGGTGGGATGGGAGGGGAGGCTGAGAAGGAATTGCACTGTCTGACATGGTGTACACCAGTCTTTTCATTTGCCAGGCTATGGCACTGGGGAAGCGAAACTTGACCTTTTGTCTGAAGGGTACAAATGAAACATTGCTTACCATCCCAATGACTGTCCACAGATGCTCACTAAGTGCTGGCTGAGTACAATAACCAGTGACCAGATGGAGTGAACTGGGTCTCGCCCAGCTCCATTTACAAGCTTTTTGAGAGTTGCAAGCATAAGCACTATCCATGGGCCCGAAGCCCCGAGAGCCCTGAGTTGCTCATTCTGCATGTCCGGCTTTTCTTTGTGAGTTCTGCCTTTTGCCAAGAGACCACAAAGGGTTCTAGTTACAGGATCCAAGGCATTCCTGCAAAATGTAATGACTATTTTCCCAGCCATCCACCTACCCCAGGCCACCCTTTTATGGTGGCTTTTCATTTTTAGCCTTCTTGTGGGCTTTCTTGCTTAGTTCCTCCATAAGGTTGTGTGAAGCACACACAGAAATATGGCAAACCTGTATGATGGGAAATTCTCTAAACCATTTGTGAGTGTACATTTCAGTGCTACCAACTATACCCCCAGGATATTCATGGTCACAAATACCTACTTCCCAAACATTTCACACCCGAATCAAAACTGTGCATGTTGCAGTTCAGTTCTCACGTATTTTATGTACATATTTTTATCTTCACACCAAAGGGTTAAGAACTTAGCCAACAACTGCATAGACATGAGCAACTTGGGCAGGTGCCCCAGCCAACGGGGTCTTCAATGGGGACCTGAAGGGAGGGCCGGCGAATGAGAGGGACAAGAGACACAAAGAATGAGAGCAAGACAGGATGTCTGATCAAGCTCCAAAATTTTATTTTCCTCTTAAGGCATACATAGGCGGGGGCAAAGGGGGTGCAAGCAGGAAGGGGACTTTAATCATGGGTTGTTCAGCCAGCAGGGAATGTTGCTCTGGGGGTTATCTATCTACTCTTGCCTAACTGCCTAATTGCCTAACTGCAGCTCAGTCACCTGATTTCTGAGATGAGGTTCTGGTGCTATGGAGACTTAAGCAAGGCCTAGATCTAGAAAAAGAGGAGAGAAGCTCAAATATGGCGGCATGTGTGTCAAGGGTCACTTAGGCTTATGGCTCCCGTCAGGCAGGGAGGGCTGGAGAGTGCTTCAGAACATGTACCGCTTTTACAGAGGACCCAAGCATTCGAGTTGAGCAGTTCACAAACCCCTGTGAGATCAGCTCCAGGGACCCTTTGCCTCTGCCCTCCATGGACACCTGCATTCATGTGCACATACCTCCCCCCATATACATATAGTTAAAAGTAAAATAAATCTTAAAAAAAAAAAAAAGGAATGTGTGACAGGCAGGTTTTGTGACTTTGGAACCCATGCCTCTCTTGCTGTGTGGGTCCTTTGTATAAGAGCTTTATTTAGGATATAACACACCACCAGAATAAATAGAGAAGAGAAGCCACACAATTATCTTGATGGATGCAGAAATGGCATTAGATAAAATTCAACATCTCTTCATCACTAAAATGTGAACAAATTAGACACAGGAAGAAAACACTTCACCAGGGCAGAGGCCCGTGCTTGTGATCCCAACCCTAGGGATGCCGAGGTAGGAGGATGCTGAGGTTGAGGCCAGCTTGGTCTACATAGCAAGTTTCAGACCAACCTGAGCTGCCCAGTGACATCCTATCTCACAAACAAACAAACAAGCAAACAAGACAGGGTAGACCTGGCATAATGGAAGCCACGTGTGCCAAGCCAACAGCTGACACACTGCACCAGGAAGGGCTGGAGTCCCGCTAAGGCCTGGAAAGAGCAGACTCTCAGTTCCACCTCTCTTATTAAACAGTGTTCTACAAGTCCCAGCCAGGGCAAGCAGACAAAAGAAAGAAAGGGGTTGAACCTGGAAAAGGGAAAGTTGACTGTCTGCAGATTTCATGCTGTAGGGTCCCCTGCAAACCCTGTGGCCAGCAGAGTAATGATCCACATGAGGCAAGATGGAAAGCCCATCCAACATGACTTAGTTAGTCAGTATTGACTCAAACTCCCAGAGTCTGACACCAGGCAGTTTATTTTAGACATATTTAAGTACACTCCAACTTTAGAAAGAAGTTTCCGGGTGACAATTATCACAATAAAGCTTAAGGTGTGACTACATGGAAACTCTTCTGCAGAGTACATGTGACCTCCTCTGTGAGAATGGGTTCTGTAGCTTAAGGGCCTAGGGGAGGATCTGGTGTGCTCTAGGTCATCATAGAGGTCACCAAGCTACAACATTCATGTGATATCTCCCCTAGGGATGGGTTCTAGTGACTGAGAAACAGTGCTCAGGATAAAGGTCTAGAGAGGAAGAGGCTGGGATAAACAGTAGTCTAGGGGAGCTCAGGTGTGGCCCAGCCTTACAGGTAGTGCAGATAACCAGACTATTAACTACATCACCTTCCAACTTTCCACAAGTGAAACAGGTATACATCTCCTCCATTGAAGACATAGCCTTGCATCTTTAACATTCCTGGTTTCTCTAGTGCAGTGGGAGTTATTGAGAGGAGGGAACCTCAATTGAGAAATTGCCTCTGTTACATCTAGCTGTAGGCAAGGCTGTAAAGCAGCAGTTCTCAACCTTCCTAATGCTGAGACCCTTTAATACAGTTCCTCAGGTTGTGATGACCCCCAACCATAAAATTATTTTCATTGCTACTTCATGACTGTAATTTTGCTACCATTACGAATTTACCATTACGGGGGACTTGATTAGTTAGGGTTTCTATTGCTGTGAAGAGACACCATGACCACGGCAACTCTTATAAAGGAAAACATTTAATTAGGGCTGGCTTACAGTTCAGAGGTTTGGTCTATTATCATCATGGTAGGCATGGTGGTGGAGGAACCGAGAACTCCTCATCTGGATTTGCAGGCAGCAGGAAGAGACAGTGAGCCACTAGGCCTTGTTTGAGCTTCTGAGACCTCAAAGCCCATCCCTTAGTGACACACTTCCTCCAACAAAGTCACACCCACTCGAACAAGGTCACACCTCCTAATAGTGCCACTCCTCATGGACCTATGGGGGCCATTTTTATTCAACCACCATACCTGAATCCCCAATGTTTCCAGTGATACGTTTGAAAGGTGTCTCAGGTCAGGTGTGGTGGAGCGTATCTTTAATCCCAGCACTCAGGTAGATCTCTGTGAGTTCAAGGCCAGCCTGGTCTACATAGTGAGTTCCAGGACAGCCAGGGCTACATAGAGAAAGCCTGTCTTATAAAATGAAAAAAGAAAGAGAGAAAGAAAGATGCCTTGGGTTATGATTTTCTTTCATTCTATGACCATGAAAACTTCGTGAGACGTTCTACAGTGAAACAGGTTATTTGAGGCAGCCTGAGATTATGTCCCAGGGCCATGATCATGCACCCATATTTGCCTGAAGAATAAGCTATCTCGTGTTCTCTTTGAGCTGTGTTTTATTTCTGCAGAACACACTATTCAAATGGTAAGCAGGCCAGCTCTCACTCTCTGGGCCATCTGCTGTGTCTGCTTTCCATTGGTCTGTCACAGGAAGGATAGGTGGCCACGACTGGCAGGCATCTCAAAGTTTTTACTTCGAGGTCATCTAATCCCATTTTTTTCCTTTAGCAAACACAGAGTAGGCATTTCCAAATAGACTGACTCCAGGCACCTGGTGTAGGCTTCATTTAGACTAAGGATATTGTAGAAATTCAGCGGCCAGAGAGACAAGAACCAAGGTAGCCAGCTGCTTGGGTCCACAAGAATTTCCCATGAACTTTTCCCCAGACATTTATCTCACATTATTCTGGGACTGATGTGTCGCAGTAGCTAGGCAGGAACATAAAAGTACTTTAGAACAGAGACCAATAGTTACTGACTGTGAGATGTAGACAAAGGTCAGGAGAGTGTGAGATTTCCACCAACCAACACTGGGGTGCTGCTAGGATTCTGTGAGAGACAAGCAAGGCTTAGCATTACCCATGGCTCATAACAAGTCCTGGGAAGGTCTGGTTACCACCACAGAATTGCCTCTTCGGGACTCCGGAGCCAGCCAGGGTTTCCAGGGACCTAGTGTGGACCTATTCATAGTGTGGCTCCAGACACAGAGTGGATGTCACTGTCCCACTAGAAGGGAGTTGAATGCAGTAGGGCTCTGCTGCGCTTGCTTTTGTTCGACTTTCCAAGGGCTTAGAAGAGCAGTGCCTTGTCAGAGGGCTCCAGGCACTTCCTATGAATCAATCCATGTGACAGTTATTTCAGGAGCAATGCTCATCATTCTAGAATCCAGTGGGTACACTGTGTTAATAAAATGCTTATAGGAATAATCAGTGAGAGGGGAAAAGAATTAAAATGCATAAAGAGCATGGGATCCTACTGGGTGGTGGGATCATAAAAGAAAAGACAGTGAGGATTTCCAAACCCACCCGCCTCTCTCTGCCTCCTGAGAACTGGGATTAAAGGCCTGCACCACCTCCCTGGCCAAGATTTCCAAACTTGACTGAGATGAATGAGATTTTGCTTTGGTGACTCACAGTCCAGGTCATAAAGAATTCTGGTCATTTTAATCCTCATGACCTTAAGATAGAGTTAGGAAAGTGAATCTGAGTCTCTGGCATCAGTTTGGAAATACTGAGTCTCAGGAGGCCGAAACTGTGACTTTGAACTTGAATTTGTACTGTAGAGGGACTCCAAAACAGCTTGACCACACAGCTGCCATGACAGGCTTAGAGGCCCGGACACAGCTTCTGTGACAGGCTTGCTGGCAGGCAACACTCAGAACCAGGAAAAGCCATAAGCTGACCCCACCCAGGGAGGGCCTACATCTAAGGGGAAATACCTGACATCCCAAACATTCCAACCATTAGGTAAGGTGGCCAGATGTCCCTGAGTCTAGCACACACCTATTTTTGTTTTACAGATACTCCTAGACACGTGTCAGCCAATCAGGGTCCTGAACCCTGGAAATCCCCTCACCCCAACCTCTGCTATGATAAAATCTCTACCCTGCCTGAGCTCAGGGCTCTCTGCTCTCACCACTGCGTCGGACAGACAGAGAGACCAAGCTCAGAGCTTGAAAAATAAAGGCTCTTCACTTTTACATACAGGATCGGTATCTGTGGTGGTCTTTTGGGGGTCCCTGTGATCTGGGCATAACAGTACCAGTCACAGCCTGAGACCTTCAACAGCCTCAAATGGTACATTGGCTTCCTGAAGTTAAGGAAATGATTTTACTACTTAACAAAGTTAATAATGATAAAGTACAGAGCTGATAACTAAATTAAACCCATGGATTAATGTTTCTCTGTGATATTTGGGACCAAGTGTTTAATTAATCATGAATATATATATACATATACATATATACTTGTTATTTAAAATGCTTGATTTTAATTCCTTGGTGTTTGGGTCTGGAAAGATGGCTTGCTCATTGGTTAAGAGCGCTTGCCAGGAGACCTAGTTTCCTAGCAAGCTGCACTTGGGTCCTCATGAATTCACAGCAAGTACTAGCTAAGCCATCTTCCAGCTCTGACCTTCATTTCTGGTAGATAGTTTTGCTGGATATAGAATTGTTAAGAATAGTTTTGCATAGCCGGGCGGTGGTGGCGCACGCCTTTAATCCCAGCACTCGGGAGGCAGAGGCAGGCGGATCTTTGTGAGTTCGAGGCCAGCCTGGTCTACAGAGCGAGATCCAGGAAAGGCGCAAAGCTACACAGAGAAACCCTGTCTCGGAAAAAAAAAAAAAAAAAAGAATAGTTTTGCTGGAAATTAAATTCTTCACTGACAATTTTTTTTGTTTGCCTCATAAATACATCATTCACTGCTTTCTGACCTTGGACTCAATGACACAAATAGATGAAAGCGAAGTGATAGAAAAAATGGGGCTGGAATGTCCTGATGGTTGGCTGTAGAGGACTTACCTAGTATACCCGAGGCCTCAGATTCAATGTCCAGTAGCAAAGGAATGGAAACATGTGTGCTAAACAAATAATGAGAGGTAACTGTACTGTGCCAGATAAAATCAGCTTTAGATAAGGCATCATAATTAGAAACAAATAGTAGTATTTTTTATTGATAGAAGGAATACTGGGAAGGCATAATAATTATGCATAGATTTATCTACTCACACCCCTAAATTCCTATCTGGCAAGAGCTCTCTGCTTCTAAAAATTGTGCCTTTGGGAGGCTAGAGAGGTGTCTCAGTGGTTAAAGAATGCTTGCTGTTCTTCCAAGGACCCACGTTCAATTCCAAGCACCCATATGACAAGTCACAACTGTCTGTAACTCCAGTTCTGGGCTATCTGATGGCCTCTGAGGATACCGGTGTGCATGTGGTGCACATACATACATGCAGGCAAAACACTTATACACATAAAATAAAAACAAATGTATTTTTAAAAAACTAATAAAAATTAAACCTTTGTAATTTGGGAGTACAGTAAGAAAAAATGACAATTTTAAAATTATAGTTGCAGATTCAAAGATTCCTCTCTGTGTATTTGAGTGAGATGGGAGACTTGTGTAACACTACCAATGAACTTGAGTGAACATGTGTGGTAGACCCCAACTAGTGATAGAAGATTGTATACTGAGTATGTGTGGGAAATTATATACTACAGACCATAAAACAATACATTAACATTTTTTATTGCATTTATTTTTTTTTTATGTACTCACAACATGTCACCGCACACATGTAGAGGTCAGAGGACCTCTTATGGTTCTCTCCTCCCACCACATGGTTCCATCAATGAAACCCCATCAGACTTGGCAGCAAGTGCACTTACCCATTAAGCCATCTCTCCAGCCCACCTGACCAAAAAAAAAAAAAAATTCATAAGAATCTAGTCATGCAAAGAAGGCTTCTGACCACAGCTAAACATTGTAAGAAATCAACATTAGAAATCTGGAAAGTCCCTAAACCTTAGGAAATACAGCAGATGCTTCCAACCAGTTCTGGTCAAAAGATGGTGAGAGAAACGTCAATGCCTTGAACCACGTGACAGCGAAGCCATAATGAGCCAAAATGCCTGGTCCATGCTGCTGCCTGGAGTCTGGGAAGAAGGTTTCACCGGGATGTTGACTGCAAAGGAAAAACATCACTCAAAGCAAGTCCCATTCACAGTCTATGAAAGGAGCAAAAACTGTTAAGTAGTGGTGGCGCACGCCTTTGATCCCAGCACTCGGGAGGCAGGG
>CABHPP010123043.1:0-41031 GCA_902168425.1 Peromyscus attwateri
AATAAAGAGGTTATTAAAATTGCCTGTAAAAGTCATAGATCTTTCATTAAAAATTTTGAGACAAGCAGAAACGCATAAGCCCAACTTGAGGAGATTAACAGGGTTAGGTTACAGGCTAATTGTGTTTTGCATCTGAAATGTAATAAAAGTTTGTACCCTTTGGGGGGAAATGCAGTCAGTGCTCATCAATTTTTACCATCTTTAATTCCACAAACCCTGGAAAACTAATTCCGAGCAGTGGTATGGCTAGTTAAGATGATAAATCTCTAATTAAACAAGGAGCTGTCTTAAATGAGTAATCTGGATGCAGATCTCAATGTGCCTCAGTATATTTAACTGTGTGTATGTGGAGGTCAAGGTAGCTGCTAGTCTTGGAGGTAGAGAGCTGGGGTTATCTGGGAAATGCTATTGACAAGGGTGTAAATTATTAATATAGTAATTTCCTAAAAGCAATTTTTGCCACTTCATGAATGTGAACTTTATGAAAATTTTATTATAATTTTTCCAGCCAATTACTTTGTCAGAGGACTACAAGATGGATTCTTTAAGCCTGTCTTTCTGACTAAATCACGATAAAATCTGAAATCCTTAAGGTGCTGTTGTCCTGGAGAGACCACAGGACACACAGGAAACAAAGATTTCAAGTCCAGTAGGGATATTCCTTCTCTCCCTCATGTGCATTTTGCAGATTGGTTTATACATGTAGAATATCCATTGGTAAAAATATAATTTATGATTTAACATTCATAATGTATGAACGTATTAGTCCTTGATTTCCTAATTATTGAGGCATGTTTGTTGAGTAAACATTCATGAAATTTTTGATATGCTTTAGACTAAAGCTGAAAATTCTGCCTAGTATGTGACTGAGACAAAAATCAAACAGAGAATGCTATTGTTTTTCTTGGTTCTGTACACTCTCATTTAAGCTATAAAAACACATATAATGTTCAACTGTGTAAGGAATACCTGACTAAATTCTACAGTTCTTAAACTCCAGAAAATAAGGTTTCACTTGAAAGAGGATCTAATATGTAACTAAATGACCTTGGATCGCAGCCCATAAAACTTTGAGAGCTCTGTGAGTCCACAAACGGGGATAAAGGATGGATATGTGGCTGGATGTTGGGGTACATATCTGCAATGCCACCTTTGGTCTGATGAGGCAGGAGGATTACCAATATTCTGAAACTAGCCTGCCCTACAAAGTGAGCTCCTGTCTCAGAGATGCAGGGAAGGGAGGAGGAAGGAGGGGGAAAGGTGGAAGAAGGAGGGGGAAGGGAGGCATAAAGAAGGATGGAGGGAGGTAAAGAGAAAGTGGAGCCTCTCTGTGATTGTTAACGTAACTAGATCTGGAGTCAGCAGGACAAGCCATGGATGCTCCTGTCAGGGATTTTCTTGATCAGGTCCTTTGAAGTGCAGAAGGGCACAATAAAAGTCCAAATGAAAGGAAGTGTAGAAAAAGCCTCCATTTTCTTTGTCTGCCTGTCTTCACTCTGGCTGGCAACTTGTCTGCTCTGCTGGCATAGCATCCCCTCACTGACGTCAGAGCCCAGCTTCTTCGAGTCCCCAGTCTGGACTAAAGACCTCCCTGGACATCCTCCAGGTTCAAGTCAGACTGGGGCTGCTCTGGCCTGAGCATCTTGCTCCTGTCATGTGTGACAGCCCTTGGTGGATGCCCAGCTGTGGAAGCTAAACAATTCACTTGAAGCTGAACATCCACCCTGCTAATTCTGTCCCTCTTAGAATACCAGTTTACAGACTCACACAACCCACAATGGACACGATACTATGACCACATTCTGAACTTGATCATGCCTTCCATCAGCCATCTGGCTTCAGCTGTGCCCACCCCCTTACCTGAAGACCAGAGGAGGACTCTGAAGTCGGCCCAGGCTGGAGGAAGACACCAGTCTCTATGTAGTTGTCTTGATGTCTTTGCTCATAACCTCAGAGCTGAGGGCAAGAAGAAAAATGAAAGCCTAAGAGTGTTGTGTTGCAGGAGACCTTGGGACCAATCTAAAGACAAGCTTCCGGTTCTGTTTCCAGTCTGCCTTTTTCACTCTGCATTGCTGTAAAAGCAAAGCCTTCATTAGAACCTCTGGTGTTCACTATCCCCACAATAGAAATAAAAAGGAAATGAGATGTTCAGTTTTTAATATTACACATACAGTCCCTTTAAGAGTGCTTAGGTTAATTCTTCCCACTGAAGTACATAGAGGAAATTAAAGGAAACAATTTAAACATTTTAATTCTTTTCATGCATTTCGAGGAGAAGAGTCAGGCAACAAAACACAAAACAATTATATGTGTAACTTGGAACACATACTGGTTTGTTTGAGAAAATTAGACAGTGTTGCTGGGGGTGTCCAGAGCTCACCTTGCATGGGTAAGTCAGCTACAAACCTAATAACAGTAGGGCTGCAGGACTTACCCAGGTCACCAGAATGTCAGGATGTTGACATGAGTGCCATCCTTAAAGTTTCCATTTGAACTAAGCTAGACAGAACCAAATGTGCCATTGAAATATTTCTTCTAAGCTCAGTGAATCTAAAGTCTTATTGGTTTGTTTTTAGAGACCAACTGAAAACCTTGAATTTTTCAGCTTGATGCTAAGCAGGTGTCATGGGGGCTGAATTCATGTAGCCATCCAGTGAGAAGGGCTTCAATTTCAGACTTGATGCATAAGGCAGGCTTCAGCACAACCCCTGTGAAACCAGACCAGGCCTCAACAGAAAAACATCACCCACACCGCACCATGCACCATGAATAATGTTTCTTTCATTTCTTTGTGTATTACCCAGCTACAAACAGTCAAAACACAGAGAGGCTCCTGCCAGAGAGGGCCTGGTGTAGACTCACAAGGACCCCAGCACTGATGAGAAAGGCATCCTGGGCAACACGAATTTGTGTTCTTTAGGCTGATAGTTTGTGGGTCTATCCAGAGAAGTCGAGAACATCCAGGAAAACACATGTAGAGCATTATCTGTGGGGCCATCTGTTTACAAAAGCTGTCCTTTACACCTCTGGCCCAGTATGACTGCTGAGATGAGACACTGAAGCGGTGGCTGCTCATAAGGTCGGCAGAGTAGAGTCCTAACAGAAGGGCAGCAACCTTACATCGCAAGCAAGATGGAAGACACTTCTATCAGTGGCCATCCACCTGAGGGGAAGCACCTATCCCCTCAAAGCCTCCCATTCCCCAGTGAGGAAATAAAAGTGTAGAGTCAAACCTCTCCCTCCACCCCCACCCAGTCCAGGACACTATGTGACTGTGTGACTTCATACTTTGTGTGAAGAACTACCAAGACAGGGAGGCCTACTTCAGAGCTTTGGGGCCCTCAGCAATGGCTCTCCCATCCCCTCTAGCCTCATCCTGTAAGGCTGGCCTGATAGTAAAGTAGCTTGAGAATGGAAGAACATGTGTTCTTTTTCTTTGTTCCAAATGTTAAACTAAGTGAATTGCAAACTGTTTCTTACTCATATCAGGACCTCAGAATTTTGTGAAGTTATGATGGGTGTAAGAATAGCCTGTGAGGAAAGTCTGCTACCAGAGCAGCATCCATGCCAATCTAACGTGAGAAAACTAAATAGAAGCATAAGAAATGCTCCAATAATGTGTCACCTAAATGGCACAGTGAAGTGATTTATTTTTATTTTTGTATCTGAGGGTTTGCCTGTATGTATGTATATATGTATGTATGTATTTGCACCACATGCATGCAGTGACCACAGAGACCAGAGAACATCTTATCCCCTGAACTGGTGTTACAGATGGATGTGAGCTGCCATGCGGTTGCTGGGAAGTAAATAGGGTCCCTTGAAAGAACAGCGTGTGCTCTTAATCAATGAGCCTTCATTCCAACTCCAGCTACAGCATTAAAATAGGAATTTGCTTCTTAGTTTGGATGGTGACACTCATTATTTTCTCATTCATTTTAACATTAAATAACTGAATTATAGGCCAGGGAGAATCTTCCCCAGAGCACATGGGAAGCTAACAGTGCACTGGTATGGCTGTCAGGAAATCTTAGAAATTGAGGGAGAGCAGAAGCATTTTTGAATCAGGATAGAATCTGCTGATATGAATGCTCCCTGTCCAGAGCTTTGGGATGTAAGAGAGAGTGGTTCTGCCTTCTCATGGTGGTTGGTGAGAGGGTAGGCACAGAATGGCCTGTGAGTCCTGTAGTTAATGGACATGGGAAGACCCATGTGTGACCTGAATCAGGGCATCACCGTGGAGATTGATTGAACTTATTCATGGCAAGTAGAGGAAGTAGAGTGTAAACAGACTTCAAAACAAAAGTTAACTTTCACAATCTATTAGTTCATGTGTAAAACAGTGTTGTGTGTAATGAAAAGGAACTAATTTGATAAAAAACAAATTACTGGCTACTGTGCTATAGTTTAAATATAATCCAAGGATATAGATCAGTGGGAATAATGTTATTAATGAACAAAGGGAACATTTGTTTCTTAATATAGTAATGTGGTGAAAAGCTAATGTTGCCCTCAAAACTGACAAGCTTCCCGCCCCTATTACTGTGGGTCCTGAAGAGCCTCACTGACAGGCAGCTGCTTCGCCTTGGTTTACATTGGGCCGGAGGAGGAAGCTGGGAGGGTGAGATGGAGAAATAACCCTTTTAGATTCTTACCCCAATCCAATCAAATTCTGCATAGTCATCAGCAAAGTCAGCTTCCTTATGTTGACAGATAAAGTATCAATCAATACATTTCTAATTCTACTTTGGAAATGTGCAAATGAAGGTCTCTCTCATTCGTGTGTGTGTGTGTGTGTGTGTGTGTGTGTGTGTGTGTGTGTGTAAAAACATGGCAGGAACCTTAAATGCATGCTGGGGAGCAGAGGTGTATGCAGAGAATCAGCCTTCTGAGAAATTCTCAGAACAATCCAAAAGAACATGGACATATTAGACTTCTATAAGTTTTGGGGTAGCAGGAAGTTTTGTTCACATGACTTAATTTAACATAGAATATGTTACAAAAAAAAAAGTATAGAACAACCAGGTATTTGTTAGGTGCACAAATTAGAAACTGCTGCCAGGCTGTAGCATAGATGATTTCTGAACTCTGTTCCAGAAAGAGCTACAGACATGTGGCCTGATCTCTTGGTCTGTGGGTCTGGACTCTTAAAGGGGCAGGTCCTTGTTCAGACAGAACCAGGAGATTTATGACCCCTATCAGCCATTTTCTGCCCTCAAAGAACTCTTTGGTGCACCCAGTTGCCAAGAATAGTACGCATGGAACCTATTGAGGAGATGTTGCATGCATTCAAATGAGAACACAGTCGAATTAACTCACACTCTTAGGAACAATGGAAGTGGAGATCAGATGTGTTCAGGTGCTTTTGCAGGGAGCAGCCATTCCAGAACTAGAACCCAGAAGGTACATGAGGCATGACTGAGCTCCTAATTTTTCTTTCTGTACTTGTATGTTATGTCTGCGACGAGGCTTTAAAAAATGAGAGGTTTGGTGTATAATGTGAATACTGCTGAAAAATAGGTTTTGACCCAATTCCATTTAAAACTTCCCCAACACATCCAAATTGGTATTTGTTTTCCAATGTCCCAAGTGTTTTACATACACCTTTAACGCATTTAGAGATAGGCTAGTACACTTTTATCCAAGATTTCTTTGTAAATGTTGTTTATAAATGTAGAAAACAAGGCACAATCTATATAATCAGTCATGCTTTGCCTATTGTCATTTTCCCACGTAGTTACAAAAAGATTACATTTATCTCCAATATACTGAGAGAAAGAATGTATTTAAATAGTAATGAATTCTAGAGGAAGTTACGCACACAGCAGTAGGGATGGAGGAAAGACAGATATCAGCACAGGTGATAATCACTTGTTTATTTGTCATGGGAAAGATTTTTTTTATGTTTTCAATTAGCTAAAAGTGGCTTCAAAATAACTAGTCTATGCCATCAAGGACAGGATGTAAACATTGTCTTCAATATAAATCTCTAGTTTTAAATATTCTTCCAGTTTGTATAACTTGAACAACTATTCAATACAGGTAATAGAGATAAAATATTTAGCAAGTACTGGTCTCCATTAATGAAAATTGTATATACACTCATTACCATAGCCAAATCACTTTATAGAGAAAACTATGAAGTTCCTGTGTTACCCCCAGAATGTGCAATCTTGCTAATTGCTTAGTGTTTGGAAAAACCTTTGAAGATGAGTGCTGCCATATGCTTTATCATTATTGTATGTTATGGTCACCTTGAATTGAATGAATTTGTGATGATAAGGCCATCTCTTTCATCTCTGAGGATAATTAGTGTTCACCTGCCCTCTCCTGAAATTGTAAACCATAACTCCTTAGTTTATAGAAGGAGTCCAGTGTTCTATTGTAGAGCAACTATGTTCTGTGTGTATTCTTCTCTGTGTGAATAGTAGGGGCAATTTTATTTTATAAATGGATAAGGAAAGAGACAAGTACTTAAAAACTATTTTAAATGCTTGCCACAGATGAGAAGTCAAATATTAGATGCAGTTCAATAGCAGCATAGTCACCATGATGTTAAAGTAGACCTATAACCTCATGGCTTGGGAGGTGGAGGGAAGAGATCCAGGAGTCCAAGGCTGACTAGCCACATGGAGAGTTTAAGGCTAACCTAGGCTACAAAAAGGAAAGAGGACAGATGAGATGTCTAGAATTACAATCTGCAGCTTGTAGACTTGAGCCAGGGAAGGAATCATCTCTTCCAGAGTCTGATGTCTAAAACTTAAAGCTCCAAAAGCATTTTTTTTACCAAACCAAGAGAAAAAGAGACATGAAGATCTGAAAGTTGAAGCTGGAATTGAATGCTTAAGTGGAGACTAGCCTCCATAGGTGCTATCCTGCCCTCTTCAGACCTAAGCATCAACACCATGGCACTGGTAATCACCGTAAGATAGAAAGGCAGTTTTCTTTAGCTTTATTTCTGCTGCACAAGCTTTATTTTTACACAGGAGATATTTCACTGTAATTTTCTCTACCTAATGTACCTATTATTTCAAAATTATTCCCTAGAGCTAATTAACTTCAGTAGGCTTAGATCATTTCCTGTCACCTTATGGCTTCATATTCTTCTAATTGCTTGAACAACGCCTTCTGTCAAAGGAAATGGCTTCATTCTGAATATTTGGACTGTTCAATCAAGTTCTACAAATATTTAGTTGAGGTTTTAATATGGTTCAGGTGAGAAATCCTTAAGTAAAATTAAACTAGAAAAATGTTCACGTTAATTTTAGAATCACTTGACACCCTCTGACATGGGGACTTTGGTGTAAATAGAAACACAGAACTAACATCTGATTAGAGGAGTCTGAACAGATGAGGGCAAACAATAACCATTCCTATTTCCCCTAATTTATCTGAGTTCCCCAATCACAGATAGGATTTGGCTGAGGATGCATGGCCTTTGAGTTTAATGTTAACTACTTTGCTTGTTTCTTGGCAATTGCTTTCAAAGAATTGATCAAGTCAACTATATCCAGAGCCAAGTGTGATTTATATGATGTTAAAATTAAAAGATAATTTTAAAACATCTTCAAGCTGTACAGAGTCCTAATTTAACTGGCAATAGTAAGAGCACTGTTTATATCTGATATGAGCTGTTGGCTCTAACTTAAAAATCTTTCTAAGTAGAGTTTTTTCTTAGAAGTTATAGTTTACCTGGTATTATGTACTGAAAACTTAAACTATCTCAAGCACATTGCTTGTAAATACGGGCTCTACTTGAGTTCCAGTTGGATTTTCTTCACGAAACAAAGAAGATGGAAACTACTTCCTGCATTAAACTATTTGTCTTACACAGACAAGCTCTCCCCAAAAAATATCAAAACAAAGGAGAGAGTTTTTTTACTTGTGTTTACCTACCTGTCGGCTGTGTGAGCCTGTACATCTCCAGGAAGCACGCGTTAGCACGTGCATGAACCAACACAGAAAGAAGTACTTTTAGTCCTGAGTAAACCACAATCTGGTGACATAAAAAACTATAACACAGTAAGAAAAGTGGCATCAGAGGCAGAGGAGAAGATGATAGAAATGTAAGGGTGGACCATGTGGGCTCAGCCTGGGAAGAAAGCAAATGCTGCAAAGAGTAAGACATGTTCTTAATTAGCACCACCTCCAAACCCACCAGGGCTTTGGTGGAGTCACTGTGGAGACCCCACACTAGAGAGATGGAAACCTAAGCGGAAACGCAAGACTGTTGATGAAATCTGTGTGATGAATTAGCACACACTTTAGCTTAGCTCTATACCAAGTTAAACTATTCGAATACTGTCGCACTATTTTCTGCCAAAGTTAATGACCCAATTCTAAAAACAAGATGAAACACAGGAAATCAAACTTGTGCAAATTAAAAATAAATTAAACCTTAACTCAGTTTAAAGTTAATTTTCTCTATAACTTACAGAGTTATAAGTTTCTTCTATATTTGAATCTGTGCTCTACTGTGGACACTGATCATGCGTACATCATCTTGACATCTGTGTGCTTGTCCTCTGGGTTGGAAATGCATGAGCCCGGGAGGAAATGCCCAGGTGTCAGCTCTCCTGAAGGAGATTATGTCTCCGGTGGGTTGGCTGTTTCTCTAGGACACAAGCATTCTCTAAGATTATTTTCATTTTAATTCACTGAGCAGGGACTGGGGTCAGATTTGAGCCAATGACATCACTTATCTTTTCTTTGTAAAATACAGAAAAACCTTTAAGTAAATTAAACAGCAAGAAGTTCTTTATTTGTATTTATTTTATTTTATTTATTTATATGTACTGCATGCATGTATAGGCATGTATGTATTTACATGTACACATATGAATGCATATATGCATGTATATATTCAGGTATGTACATACATGTATGTATATGTGTGCATTTTGTGACTGGATCTCATATAGGCTATGTATGAAAACTCACTCTTTTCCTGAACCTCTCTTCTCCTGCTTCCACCTGTTGAGTTTGGTAATGATAATGTGGACCCTGGTCAGTGTGGGGCTAGAGACAGAGACCAAGGCTTCCTGCATGCGAGGCAGGCACTTGCCAATATTAAAAAAACAAAACAAACAACAACAAAAACAGCTCTCACCTCAAAGGAGATAAGAGGATAGGAGATAGTTTATTCTAGAATCAAAGTCTGAGTGACCACAGCTCCAGAATAAAGATTTACTTTGCTACTAACTCCATGATTCAGATAGTAACAGAACAAAGAAACTCAGGAATCAACACTCCTAGCACATTGGTGGGATCACCAGGTAGGATGTTATACCAAAGCAGGTCATCTCTGCTATGGCCCTCAGCTGTTGTTAACTGGTGAGGTTCTTAGATTTAGGGCTGTTGGAAGCTAAGTATCTGTCATATATTCCAAAGGACTTACCTAATAGTCACAAGGACATTGTTTCACATGCAGAGTTAGACTCTATGGCTCTGTAGGGGCCTAAAAATAGCTCAATAAACATACAAAGCAACAAAATATACTGTACTATTTTCCTGTGAGTAATTCTTCAGTCACCTTTACTTACATATACTATATACGTATATATGAAACTGGTTTATCATCGCACTGTTTCTTCCCAATCGGGCCTCTCTCGGGGGTGAACATTTCTATGTAGCTCTGGAACAAAATCATCCTCTTCAGACTGTATTGAGGACTTCATCTTCCTTCTTTAGGTTGGATTTTTCCTTCTAGTGCTTTCTGTAAGGCTGGGTTTGTGGATAGGTATTGATTAAATCTGGTTTTATCATGGAATATTTTGTTTACTCCACCTATGGTGATTGAGAGTTTTGCTGGATATAATAGTCTAGGTTGGCATCCGTGGTCTCTTAGTGTCTGCATAACATTTGTCCAGGACCTTCTAGCTTGCATAGTTTCTATTGAGAAGTCTGGTGTTATTCTGATAGCTTTGCCTTTATATGTTACTTGGTCTTTCTCCTTTGCAGCTCTTAATATTTTTTCTTTGATCTGTATGTTTAGTGTTTTGATTATTATGTGGCGAGATGACTTTCTTTTTGGATCCAGCCTATTTGGTGTTCTGTAAGCTTCTTGCATCTTCATAGGTATTTCTTTCTTTAGGTTAGGAAAGTTTTCTTCTATGATTTTGTTGAATATATTTTCTGTGCCTTTGAGTTGGTATTCTTCTCCTTCTTCTATCCCTATTATTCTTAGGTTTGGTCTTTTCATGGTGTCCCAGATTTTTTGAACGTTTTGTGTTACGACTTTTTTGTCTTTAGTGTTTTCTTTGACTGACGAATCTATTTTCTCTATTGTGTCTTCAGTGTCAGAGATTCTCTGTTCCATCTCTTGTATTCGGTTGGTTATACTTGTTTCTGTAGTTCCTGTTCGTTTAGTCAGGATTTCTATTTCCAGCATTCCCTCAGCTTGTGTTTTCTTTGTTGTCTCAATTTCTTTTTTCAGATCTTGCAATGTTTCTTTCATCTGTTTAATTATTTTTTCTTGGCTTTCTTTGCTTTCTTCCAATTTTTTGTTTGTTTTTTCTTCCATTTCTTTAAGGGAATTTTTTATTTCCTCTTTAAGGAAGTTTTTATTTCCTCTTTAATGGAGTTTTTCATTTCCTCTTTAAGAGAATTTTTTATTCCCTCTTTAATAAAGTTTTTCATTTCCTCTTTAAGGGAATTTTTTATTTCCTCTTTAATGGAGTTTTTCATTTCCTCTTTAAGGGAGTTTTTTATTCCCTCTTTAATGGAGTTTTTCATTTCCTCTTTAAGGGAATTTTTTATTTCCTCTTTAATGGAGATTTTCATTTCCTCTTTGAGGAAATTTTTTATTTCCTCTTTAAGAATATTTTTTATTTCTTCTTTAAGGGCCTCTATCATCTTCTTTAAGTCATTGTTAGGATTAATTTCTTCTGTTTCTTCTGCCTTGGTATGTTCAGGACTTAAAATTGTAGGGTCAGTAGATTCTGGTGTTGTCATATAGGCCTTTATGTTGTTGCCTGTATTTTTCCGCTGGCGTCTACTCATCTCTTTCTCTGCTCAGTGCGGATGGTGTGAGACCCTAACCCTTCAGGCTTACACCTCTAAGCCTCAGAAATAAGAAACTTCAAGCACCGGGAAATGAGAAACTAATAATCTGGTTCCCTGGGCAAGCTGACCACCCCTGTTCTCAGTCGGTGAGGTATATATTTACGATTCTGGTGATCTGGTTCGGTGGTTGTGTGGTCTTAATAAGTTCTTTTGAGAGCTTCTTGAAATACAGGATCCAAAGACACCTCTTACTCCGTGGCTTGCTGTATTGCTGGGTGGCTGGCCCCTGATGTCTTCCTCCTTCTCTGGTAGATGTTTCCAGGTACTGTTTTAGATGCTGTAGGTAGAGAGGTAGAATATAATGTGGAATAACCATTGCTGGCTGTATGAAAAGGCTACAGATGGCCTTTGTGAGAAGGCGAGATATGAGCAGACACTGGAGAGTGTAAAGGGACAAATAGTATGTTTATCTGGGAACACATTAGGTAATGGAAGAACAAGTTAAATAAAGGCTATATCATAGAATTAAAAAAATAAATTAATGAATGCATAAAAGAACTGAGTAGCTGCCTTGTCAAAATGACAAGGTGGCCAGAAATGGTGGCCAAGTTTATGAATAAGTGTTCATTGTCAATTGTTGTCAGGGAAATGCAAATCAAAATCACAATGGATTATCAGGGTACCTGTGTTACCTAGCAAGGAAACTGAATAGAAGCAACAACATGATCTCATTGGTAGGAATGTAAATTGTTTTACCCACTGTAGAAAACTGTATGTTGATTCCTAAAAGAGAAAAAAAAATGTGGAACTATTATATATATGACTGAGCAGCACCACATATGCTTATATAGACCAAGGATTTGTTTTTTCACAATTGTTGTGTGATATTCTGTTTGTGTTCTGAAAAATAAAGCTTGCAAAAAAAAAAAATAGCTCAAGATGCCTTGGCTCTGGACACTTCCCATTCTGCAGAATTACAGATGTTGTAATTAGTCCATTGACCTTGGTAGTCACAGCTTCTTTCTAGGAAGCTTTGTTCACTACTAATGGAGCCACTTCTCCTGCTCCCAGCACAAACAGGTTCTAGAGATAGTTCCAAGGTGATTTCATGTCTGGGATGTTTTGCTGAAGATGAACCAAGGCCTTGGTGGGAAGCTCTTGGAAGCCAACACTTATGTAGGATGGGAGCACTCTGAATTCTCTTTCTATGGCCTTGAAATGGTTCCTGAACTGTTATTGTTCAAGAGGCTGGCTCCCACACCAGCGATAGCCCTCTGGACAATAGGCTGAAGTCCCTTGGCATTGTGGGCAGTATTTTCTGATCTGGTATAGAGTTCCTTTCTTCTCCAAAGGTGGGGAGCTATAGATATCTCCAAGCCTCAAGAATGTTCTGCTAGAGCTCCCAGTTACAGGGCTTCTGCTTCCAAGATTGGTTCTTCCTTGGCCAAGAAAGTTCTTAAATGCTCAAGGATATCAGTGACACTGATAATTTTCAAAGGGTCCCTAGAAAGTATGAAATCTTCAGTAAAATGAAGTAATGAGCAGGAATAACAATGTTATCATGATCACACCAGAAGAGTTATTTCTTCCTTTGCTTGTCAATATAATGCTGAGAACAAAAATGTTTTAGATTCTAAAAATAAAAAGAGGTAAATTCAGGCATAAATACACCTTTCTCAAAGCAAGTGGTCTTGTTCTGATAGCATTCAAGATTTTATTTGTAGACTCATAACAAGCAAAGGTGACCTTTGGACATTGATGCTAATATGTTCTCTGAAGTTGACAGATGAGTGTCTGGTCAGAGAAGACCCAAGCTGAACACACTTAGGTAACATCACAATCAATACTGAGAAAAGAAAAGTACATTGGGAATGTAAAGACAGCAAGAAGTCTGGTGGAGTAGAAAATTACATCCCAGGGGAAATGGACAAAAGTGAAAACATAAGAATCAAAGCTCAGTGAAAAGGTTTCTGAAATCTGTGAACCAAGGATCTGTACTTGAAGTATGTATTTTTACTTTTTTTTATTGGGTTTGTATTATGCAAGGATGTTATTCTGTTTCCTCTTGTATATTTTGAGAATAGTTAGTTTCGTGTAGTTCCCAAGCTCAGAGTCTGACTGGTCTGAGGACCTGAAGCAATCCCCAAATGACTCAGACATGGCAGGTGTTATCTTCATAGAAGGCACCCAGTCTATGCTGTGTTGACCTCTCCTCGTGACCTCTTGTATGTCTCCGTGGCCCTTGCTTCCCCCCACAGTCCAGCAACTCAACAGAGCAACACAGAGCTCAACGTCTCTTGTTCACCAGCTTCAAAAGTTACATGTGGTCCTTGCCCTAATATCCTGTGTATCACCATCAGCTTTATTGGTGGAGATGGGATGAGACAGAAGGCCATGGACTAGGAAGGCATGTGCTGCTGAGGTTTGGGAGCCAGGCTCACATGACTGACATACAAGTGCTGCCTGTATGCAATTCCATAGCTAGAGGGAAGTCTAGAATGTAGGAAATGCTCTTTTTCCCACGTCAACTACAACTGAAATGGACAGAAGATGCATCCCCAAAGGATAATCCAGTTCTTTAAGCTGCAAGTTAAGCAAGCACTAGAAAAGAACTTGCAGAGACAGGAGCAGCCAAGTGACTACTTGGTCATTATTATGAAGATGTGTGGACAGACTGGTTAACCTCAAGTTGTAACTTAAATTTAAATGACATTATTTACTTATGAGCTGAGGTGCACGAAGGCTTGCGTAACATGGACAAGGTTCTGGTTTAACTTTCTAACAGAAAAATTAAAATTACTACTATAAAATAATGCGTGAATTATGTGCATGTGTAGTGCTAGTTCTTCTGCAGTAGTTTAATTTGCTAAGGATTTTAATGTATTTTTCAGATGATTCTTTAGTTAATGTCTTGATATGTAGCTCAGGCTGGCCTTGACCTCATGGTCCATCTGTCTCAGATTCCCAAGTTTTAGGATCACAGGTGTGCAGCACCATGCCTGACTGAGATGATTTTTAATATTCAGCCTTATCGACAAATTTAGTCTCACATAGTGCACACCATTTAATTTTGAGTTTTTATTACTTTCTGAAACTATTACTTTTTATCTTAGTATTGAAAACATTATCTTATCTGAGTAAGTATTATCATTTAATTTCTAATCCTATATTAACAGTCAGTTTTCTCCATCTCAATGAAAAAAATCCAACTACATATGAATTAACAAAAGACGCAAAGAAGACATAGAAAGCCTTCCCTTCGGTCTACCCTATCGAAAAGCTGATACTGATTTAGATTTTCAAAATTGCTATTTTGAAAGGCTCAACCATTCTATATTTAATAGACTGTACTACATGAAGAGTAAAACAATTCAGCTTTTATTAATGACACAATTTGCCAAGACCTGAACTGCAAAGAACAGGAAGAGATGGTGTTGATCTGCCCAAGTTCACCCTGGGTGGAGACTGACAGGCTGGCCTGTTCACACAGGAGATGGAGGAAAGGCTTGCCTCCACTTCCAAGTCAGAGAGTGTGTGGATGACTTGGTATTCCCAGTGTAATGTGGTTTCTTTCTTTCATTTCAGACTCTAGGAACCCTCAGGTTCTTGTCAAGCCCACACTGTTACTTGTGGTCACTTGAACAAAGCTATCAGTTTTTATTTCTTCCTCCCTGACATGGCTTCCTCATTTGTGCCCTGAGACTCGGGACTTTCATATTCCAGTGTCCATTCAAGTATGTTCCTCAGAGATCACTTAGTAAAACTTCTATCTAAAGTAGACCCATAGTAGTGTGTTATTTAATTATCAGGCATATGTTTAATAAAATGATATAAACTGTGCTATTGTTTCGTTAGTGAGCATTTGGCTGGTTTCTTCCTTAGAGAGCAAAACCAGCTTTTAGGATTGGGGCATGCCATATAAAGATGGTTACCATGGAGTCCTTACTCTGGGAATTTTTGGTTTGCTGCTATAAAATTATTTAATTGTTTGATTTGATTTTCAATGTCTACAGAATATGGACAAGGCAGAAAAGAACTGGACTTCTGAATGAGTATGTGCTCACTTTGAAGATGTTCTAGGATTCAGATCCAAAGTTTTCAGGAAGGCCTAGGAGAGCATCTTATATATAAGACTGATTTCTGTTGGCCCCACAGAGAATTCTTTGGTCCATCTTTTGCAGTGGAGTCGAGGCTGGCTCCTGCTGTAGTTTCTCTCCACTCTATTTGTCAACTGTTGTCCTTCTGTGAAAATGTCACTCTGTAACATGTATTGAGGTATCGTGAAACCTGAAGGAGCTTGAGCATTTAAAACAGTAATAGATTATAGGCAGACTCTATTCAACATACAAGGCAGGAGGGGCTCAGTGGTTAAGAAGTTAAGAACACTTACTGCTCTTGCAGAGGAGACAAGTTCAGTCCCACCAACCACATGGAGTTCACAATTTTCTGTAACTCCAACTTTAAAGTGTCTAGCTCCTTCTTCTGGCCTCTATGGACAGCTGCACTCATGTGTGCACTCATACATGCTCACACTCACATGATCACTTTTTTGTTTTACTTTAAAACACAAGGTTGAAAGGGTTGTGAGCAAATGGAATGGATAGAGTCCCCTTTACTCTAAGGACATGCTCTAGCAATTTACTTTTGAAGACTGATTTTCTGGTTGTCATGAACTCTGAACTTGGTTCAAATTTTCCATTTCATGCCGTGATATGAGCTTGTGTGAGAGGAACAGAAGAGTCCAAACACTAGTTGTCTCACTGTGGCCTGATTCTGTGTTACAAACAACACTGGATTTCAGAGAACTTCAAGCTCAGAATAGGTTTTACTTTCTTTTTTTTTCCAGAGTTAGAAAGAACTTTATTAGAAAGAAGCCAGGCCTGGAGAGAAAGGAAGATGGTGGGAAGAGAGAGAGAGAGAGAGAGAGAGAGAGAGAGAGAGAGAGAGAGAGAACAGCGAGGAACACAAAAAAAGAGTTACTTTCTTTATGTATAAATAAAATACTACATTTTACTTCACCTGCTGAAGAATAAAAGACTTTACATACACCAAAATGTAATAAAACCTCAGTGATATAAATTGATAAAAAATGCTTTCAAAATATGAAGAGAAACCCTTACCAAGAAATAAGAACTTTTCACACAGTAAGAAATAAAGACTTTTCAGGTTGAAAATTTTATTTCTGGATTTTTGCATGTTACTAGTTCATGAATATGAATGATGGTTAAGACAGAAATAACTGCTTGTGGATTTAAAATAAACACTGACCAAGACTGGTCTTTTAAAAAGAATTATGAGTTACATTTCAGAATTAAAAAATATGATGTTCCTTTATTTATGTGTGGTGGGGAAGGAGTAGGGTTGGGGAAGGCTCATATCCTGTTGAGTGGCTGTGGAGGTCAGAGGACAACTTTCCGATAATAATTTCGCCTCCCACCATGTGGGTCCTAGAGAACAAACTCAGGTCATCGGCTTGGCAACCAGGACCTATACCTGATGAAACATTTGGCCTGACCCCAGGAAAATTTACTGTTATAATCTACGGTATTTAACATTTTAGTTGCTTGTTTGTAACTAATGAAATGCCTGTTCACTAATATCCCAGTAATAATGATATAAAATTATTAGAATATTATGTTAAAGGTATATTTTCTTAATTATCAATTCCTGTGTTTGAAGATCACAGATGCAGTACAGTTCTAGAGGATGGATAACCTTTCTAGAACTGAGTGACAGACATTCCTTAGTCTTGAAAGTGGCCCACTTTCTCATTGACTGACACCCTGGAAACTAAGAGATGGCTCAGAAGTAGGTACACTGCCTACAGATTTCTGTAAAAAGTACTTTCTTTCCACAAAAGGTGTATTTCTACCTGCTTCTGATATACTTTCTTTAATGGCCAAAACTTTTAAACAACTAAGATGATTTCATTTCCTGATGAATACATGAATCACTTTCCTGCTTTAATCTGTCCTGAAATAGATACCTCTTGCTTCAGGTCATGTATCTGGGGACAGTTTTCAGCCTGTGGTTTATTTGTTGTGTTAGAGTCAGAACATTCCAGACTAAACGTCACTGAACTGAAGTAAGGACCAGTATCTCTGGAGTCGATTTCTGGCTCTGAGTTTATCTCTTTCATGGAAAATACTTTAAACTATAGACCTGTGCACTCACTTATTAAGAGGGGGCTGTGGGCTATAGGTTATGTCTCATGTACGGTATTTGTTCCAGACAAAGTCTGTGTATTGAAGACAAGGTTCCCAGCTGTAGATGATGTTTTAGGGCTTTAGAACTTCAGGAGGTAGGGAACTGGGTCACTGGCTCACTATGCTAAGTCCTCCAAGGTATCTTGTCCACAGGCTCTTTCTGTCTCTCCATCTGCTTCTTGGCCACTATGAAGTGAATGGGCTTTTCCACATACTCCAGCCTCCCTCATGTGTATCCTTACCACAGGCACAGAACCTGGACTGAACCCAAGTGTGGTCCATGGACTGGATGCTGAGCCTCTGAAACCAGAAAAAAATCAGACCCCTCCTGGATGCCATGATGTTAGGTGCCTTGCTACAATTATGGGAACTCCAGCTCATAGTCTCCATTTTACCTATTAACAATTGAAGAGACTTTGAAGACCTCCCAGCTTAATTGTGAGTTATAGGATGCTAACAGAGCTACATGTTGTTGCATGAGGTCAGAACTGTGTTAGACAAGGCTAGAAAGTCCTTCTGAGCGGAAGTATTGTGGAGACTAACAAGAACCAACAAGTATGTTGGTTCTTGTTAGAGGAACAATAGGACTCCTGGACTCCAGAATTTCTGCACTGACCCTGACTCTGTGTACCACGGGATGGCACATCATGTGCAATTATGAAATAGTTCTTTACCTCTGCTGTACTTCCTGGTGGGAAACCCTGAATTAAGTGACTTTATTCAGAAGGCATTTGTCAAAAGACTGAAAGGCCCATATGCATCTGATAATTTCCCTCTATCACCAAGCAGTATGGTGCTTAATCAGTGATTACCACAAGGAGCTGCTTTCCCTGGGAATGTAAGGAATTTGCTCAGCAGCCAATATTGGTTTGTGCTTCTTTCGTGAGTGAGATCATGATTCTGTGCCTTGCTTACAATTCGGTAATTTGAGTGGCCATGGACACAACTTTTCTCTGCCTAATGCTATAGGCAACATATGGCATGTGCTGCCCTTACACATGTCATCAGCATGTGTTTGTGGAAGCCTGTGTTGTAGAAAGCACCATAGCCCCATTATCTTCTGAGGGCATTGCTCTTTTTCCTTCTCTTTTCAACCCATGCTCAATAGTCAAGTCTTGTCCATATTAACCATTATAGACCAAGTAACCTGCGTATATCCAGTGAGCACTGTAGTTTTGAACAAAGCTCATGAACTGAAGCTCAGAGAGATTCAATATTTTTTAAAGCACCCACCGTGAAGCCATTCTTGTGCACCAATCACCATAAGGGACATCACAGCACACAAGAACAAGACATTTATTTCTGGAGATTGTTCTGTATCTTTCAAACTCTAATTACTACAATCTTAAGTTTTAGCTTTGGAAACTTAAGAAACAGAGACTCCTCAATGTGCTTCGCTTTAGTATGTGGTGAAAGAAAAACTACAAAGTCAACACAGAATTCTCGGGGCCATGGTACCCTGCCAGATTTAGCTGCAGCACCAGGAGCTGAAGAATGCACATCCCACTGTATGCTATAAGCACCTTGCCCTGGAAGTCAATACATGACTCATTTATCCAGTGCCATTCAGGCCATTTCAGAATGTGATGGAAGACCCACATTTAAAGACCTCAAATAGAATGTAATTGAAAACACATAGCCATCTGGTTCTGTACAGTGCCAACACAATGACTCCATCTTTTTATTATAGATTATACAATTCATTTCAGAGACTGTAGCTTATGATGTGATTTTTATTTATTTTTAGGATGAATTAAAATTAGTCTTTGGAATTTATCCTGAAGTCATTTTAAATTGTTTGTGGGTAATCTATATGAAAAAATTCTCAATAAATTTTTATAAACTGTGTTCTCTAGCACCGACTGTTACTCAGATATGAGTGATCCAGAGTTAGCAAGCATCTAAGCCATGGACCTACTAGTAAAACAGAAACAGAGAAAAGTCGGTAGTGTTTAATATTTTATAAAGTATTAAAAGACTAGAGGAGGCCTTACCCTTTCTGAGGAGTGGATTGGGGAGTAGAAAGGAGGGGGGGGGGGGGAACAGGAGGAGAAGAGGGAGGGGAAACTATGTAAAATAAGTTAAAATTTTTTAATTAAAAAAGACTAGAGCAGGAAAGAGGAGAAACACAAGGATAATTAATTCCAGGCGAAGTAGTTAAGAAAGCATGTGGATGTATGTGGCCTTAACCTAAGGCCCTTAAAGGAGGCACCCGCCTCACTGATCCAGAGTAGATTGGTGCCTAATATCACTTTTAAGAGTTTGAGTTCTGTGAGGTTGATCCAAAATGAGAAATGCAAATCTCTGCATATAACTGGACATGCTTGGAAAGAGACAGTGTCTGTATACCAAAACAGAAAAAAAGGTTCTGTGTGCATCTGTCTAAAAGTGCCACAGGAATCAGGAGTGTGAGGGGAATCTGGGGTGGAGATTTTCTAGACAGTGTAGGAGAATGAGAGCAGGCAGTAGTTGGGCAGAACTAACGTGCCGGCAACGTGAAGCTGTGCAAAGCTCAGTGAGCTAAATTCCCATCTTTATCCCCAGCTCGGCCTCTTTCAAAACCTGCAGTGTGCATAAGAAGGGAGACAACTTTGGCTTTTTTTCCTCTTGGTGACTAGCACCTTTATAGTATCTGAACTTTCCAGAGTTACCAGGGGAGAGGTCGCAGGTCAAGTTGAGAAAAGAGGCAAGAACTTCAAATCTGTGCATTTGTGCAGCATGTGAGTGCTCTGTTCTTGGCAGGCAACCTAAGTGCACACTTCATGCTTTATTGGACATATCTGTGCCAGAAATACTCCATTGCCTTTCTCCATGTGCAGAATGTGTGTTCTTGACTGGATTCCTGCAGCTTCTCTGCATCATGAAGTTTCTGTAGCTTCTCCATGACTCAGTGGGCAGTTTTCTGAGGAAGAACATCATTGCCATGCCAGGCTGTCTTCCTCTGCATCCAATCTACATGAGGTCTGTCTGAAGTAAACAGCCTGAAGAACTGCACGGAGCAACCACACTGTCTGCTGCCTTTGAAGAACAGAGTGACAGCATAGCGGTCCTTTGGCTCTGTGGCTCTGTGGTCCTTGTGCTCTGAGAAATGAAGGCTTTGTCCCCTGACCTGAGGTGGAGACTGTCCATCAATGCCAAGCACTCCAGCTTTATTCCCACCAACCCTCTATTGACCCTAAGTGAGACATGTGACATTTTATAATAACATCACTAGAATGTTCCCTACGAAAACCTGCCTGGTGAGTAGGGGAGGTCAGCATCTCACAGTGGAAATCGGGGGTACCCTAACTAGCCATGCTCTAGTCTTGACACTTTGATGACACAAGAAATGCAAGATGGAAAAAAAATTCATTAGAATATGCACTTCAGGTGACAACAAGAAAAAAAATCTTTCAGAGGGAATATGAAGCTATGGGGCAGGAAATTTATAAAAGGAAATAAAGCCTAAAAATCTTAGAGATTTTAATCAAAGTTTAAGTACTGCTGATACATATTAACTTTTGTAACCATGTGTGAAAAAATAAAAAAGAAAAGAATTTATTTGAGACCTAAAATGCCTTCAGAGGGAAACCAGAAACAGATGACTAGGGCATTAGGAACAAGAGTCAACACATCACAAATGAGTGTGAAAAAGATTTAGTGCCCAAAGCTAAGATGACATTCAAGGTATCCTTAAAATGTCCTATGGATAAGTTGACTTTTAGATTAAATTATTAATACCCTATCTGTGGGGAAATTCATCATTTAAAATACATTTTTCTTCTGTAGTGAGTGGCAGTTTGGTATCATTGGCATCTGGTACCTGGAACATGGTACTTACATATAGATAAACCCAAACAGAACCCAGTTTATTATGTAATGGCCAGAGAGGGCTAGATCGCTTCCATTTTTATCTACTTTTAATCCATAGTCTTTACTGAAGGAATATTACATTAAAGATTGCAAAATCCATGTACTAAAAATGGTTTCCAGCTGTAATATGAGCTGGATTTTATTCTTGACCAAATTTACAATGCTATTTTCATAGTTTCCACCATGGGAATGCTCTTTTATATATTCATCATAGGTTTCACTCAGGTGCATACCTTACAGCAAGAGCTTTGTGATAGTAAGGTATTCCTTTTCTTGTCTGTAATGCTCCTGCACAAATGTTCATGCATGGATACACACACACACACACACACACACACACACACACACACACACACACACACTATTTCCTTCCTTTCAGAAGGTTACCAGCTGATGGCTTTGTTCTCTGATTTTTGTCAGAGCTCTTACTTCACAGTCTGACTGCCAAGGGTTAGAGCAGGCTGACAGGTCCATCATAATCAGCATCTACTCCATTTCCATCTCATACTCAGGGTCTATTGTCGCCAATTCACTCAAGAAAGTGTTTTTATGTAAGTGGAATTTAAGTTCCGGCTCTGCACCGGGTGAATGCTGAGGACAGTTCTCTCCTGTGATTCCAGCTCTTGTCCTTTCTTCTGCAGACTCATCAGACCTCTCCTCTGACAAGTGTGTATCTGGCTTACGTTACCCAGCACTTTGTCAGCTCCAATCTGGGACTTGGGTGATGGCTGTGACAAAGTCACTGCTATCAGGGTCTTCTACTGCATTTGGGGCTTGAAATTACATGTAATATAACAGAGACTCGTATACAATCCCAACAGCTTTAAATAATATGTTACACAGATGTTTAAATAGTTTTTTTTTTAATTTTTCAGACTTAAAACTATTGGAGGCTTTGAACATCTCTCAATGTATTCTCAGCTGCACATAAGGCATAAACCACTATTTTATACATCTGTGTGCACTTAATCTGCCTATTTCTTTCACTTTGGAATATGTGGGAAATGTTCTTTTTAACAAAGTACATTTTGTATCTTGTGATAAATATTCTTAAATATTTTAGAAATATCACCAGTCATCAGTTTTAGTAAAAGCTTAGTGAATATTGGACTGTGCGCTCATCAAAGGCCTCGGTTTGGATGAAGCTGCAGAATGTTCTGTGTTCTGCATACCATTAGTTTTTCCTCCTGCCCCACAGGATTTGCCCTGAGTGTTTGCTTCCCTTACCCAGTTGCTCAGCATATCTCTTGCGTCCTTCACATCCTCCCGGCTCTCTGAAAAGTCACATTCCTACAGTCTTCCTCACTGTCTTGATCACAGTGTTGAGCTGTATCTGGTAACACAAAGGATTTTCATGTTTCTTCTCTCCAGTATTCAGTGTATTCTTACTGTTAATGCAAAGTAGACTAATGTTGGAATATTACAGCCAGAGAATCATAATTCTTCATGCTATTACTTCCTATGTGAGACTTTTGCTGATGTGGCTGTTCTCTTGCTGGTTCTTCATCTCTGCTGGGGAGTTGGTCTGGTCTTCTGAGAAGAGGCATGCCTTGCATCTAGTCTATCTGGTACCTTGTTTACCTCACAGTCTTGAGTCTTGGAACTGTCCAGGCCTATGTCCTTATCAGAAACCCCAATGAATTATTCTTGCTTCTGAAAGATTTTACAGACTAAAGTTCACCTTCCTTCATACCAAGCAGTTTTTATGATATTATCCATTGGGCTCTTAGGAATCACTGTGTCAGAAGCACACTGCAGGATTTATTATTCCCTCACTTCTCCATCTATTCCCAGTTGGTACCCTGACTCATTCTCTGCTATCCATTGAAGACAGCCATTTCTTCTGTCACCTCTGGGTGGTTCCCTGATCAGCTTTGCCTTCTCTCCTTGTTTCCCTTTAGCGGAAAATTTCTCTTTCATTTAACCCCAGCTTCTCTTTACACTTAGAAAGAAGTTATCATAGTCTGGCTGATGTGCAAGTTAGATACAAGTGCTGTGTTAGTCAGAAAGCCCCCATGCACTGAAGCATGCATTCCTCAGGCAACATTCTTGGCACTGGGGATGGAATCCTAGGTAAAGTGCATGTCCAGCAATGTGACTTCATCCCCTGCACTGCAAACAAGCAAAAGAGAAAACCCTTGCACATCCTTTACTTTGTGCTTAGAAAACAGTAGGATTCCTTACAGCATCCTGATCTCACTTGGCTGGCACTGCCCACCTGGGAAGTGTTACTTTAAAAGGTCTCAAGCTTCCAGAAGGCTGGGATGTTCCCTCCTAGTCTTTGTCCTTGATGTTTTGTGACTAGGAACAATATTCAAATGGTGACCTGTGTGAAAGAGATTTAGAAATGATGTGTCTTCTGTCTGTGTCAAGCATAGTGTCTGGG
Organism: Peromyscus attwateri; assembly: GCA_902168425.1. Lineage (NCBI taxonomy): Eukaryota > Metazoa > Chordata > Mammalia > Rodentia > Cricetidae > Peromyscus > Peromyscus attwateri. The sequence goes on from CABHPP010123043.1 coordinate 23,449, forward strand.
CTGTGTGCAGACTCACTCTGCAGCCCTGACCTTGGTGATTCCTCTTCAGGGTGCTGGACTTTAATGAAAGGCACTTGAGCTTTACTTGGGAAAGGACCTTGTTCCAGACCAGGGTGTATTAATCCCTAGTTTGTTGGGTGACCACGGCTGCACTTAAGTAGATGTCTGTCACTGGAGTCTTCTCTGAGTGATGTTCAGGTACAGTCAACCCACAGGTATGTGAAGAGCCTGCTCCCGCCCTCAGATGGAGCTTTGGAAAGTGTGGGAGTCAATGAGATGAAAACAGTTTCATAGCAGGAGACCCCTGAGTTACTTGGGGTGAAATTTTGCTTAAATTTGGATGAAACCACTTAAATCTGGCTATTTATCAATTACCTGTCCCGTGTGCTAAACTAGGTATGTATGGGCATAGTATCTAGAAAATGATCAATATGACCAGTATTGGCTAAAGATGGAAAATGGGATGAGGAACAGAGCAGATGGTGATGATATTGTGGGACCGCCAGAACACAGGTGAGAGCAGTTAATTATGGAGCATCTAGGGAGTAAATAAAACTAATGACCTGGAGAACTTGTATCCTGGATGTACACTTACTAATGAGGATCTGCTCTGTTGATATTTCCTATGCAGTGCTGAACATCCTTGCCACACATGGTGAGGCTGCTTTTAGATGCTTCCATAGATTGGAGTGAGGCAGTCTTACACAAATTCAGGAAATGGTTGACTGATTTAAGTTATTTCATTCTATTGTTTTTGTCTCTGGTGTCAGTAAGAAGCAAAAACCTGGCAGATGAGGGTCACTAAGCAGGTAAAGAACAGACAGAAAAGCCAGGACCTTCCAAAGAACTTGGAGAAGCCAGTAGGGTGCACAGGGTCCAGAGGGCCCTGGCCAAGCCTGCGGGTTGGTCCGCTGATGAATCTATTACTAGGTGTGTGACTCATGCACAGTTCCTCATTTGTGAAGTGACAATAACAATGCTATTGATTTTCTGCTGGGACTGTATGTAGCTATTAATGAGAAAGCTACAAAATACCTTGTTAACAGTGTTGGGATTTTGAAAACACTGAATAAAATATGATTATTATTCCTTTTAAATGTGGTCTTAAAATGTATTTACATTTTCATATTAAATATGTATTCCTACATATATTTGCAACCTGTCTACTCAAAGTCAGTCTTGCCCTTTGTTTATTAGATTTTAAAATGTCAGAAGTATGGAAGGGACATGAGGTCAAAGACTCTGGGGTCACCTGATTTGCAACGTGGGCAGAGCCCAGTATGAGCTGCTCTGCACGGGTAGGGGCAGCAGGACTGGGACAGACAGATGGTATGCATGGCTGCAGTGACCCCTCCAGAGTCAGGAATGTGAGCAATGGATTTTGTGGCTATGACTGGGAGCCCTGAGCTGGCTTGCTAACATCCCTATAAGTACAAATAACATCACTCTGGTTTAAAGGTTTCAATTTTCCTGTTTCTGTCTCTGTTTTCTATGGTCTTTCCACACTTATGTCCACTTTGAAGTCATCTTATTACAGAAATTAAAATAATAAAAGTCACATTAATTATTTATAATTATTTGTCCTATTTATGGGAGGCTTTATCTTCTAGTACTGAGTTTTCCAGGTGAGTGATCAATTTAGAAATACCTGCATCTTTCTCCTTAAATATTATAATGCCACAATAGAAACATGTTTTTAAAATATGATCTTTTATTTTTCACACTTTTACTTTAGTATTGTTTTAATAGTGACATATATATATATATATATATATATATATATATATATATATATTTTACCATAGCCTAGGTGGACACAGAGCCATCTGAACAGTTGTAAAATTCACAAATGTTAAATATGTATTAAGAATTCTCCTGATTTTTCTATGGACATTTGAGCTACAAAGCTAAGTTTGTGCGTAAGTATATGAAGAAGCTACACAGACTATCATATCAGGGAAGACAGACTGCAGGGGACGGCACCTTCCTTCCTCACAGCTCCTCCTCAACAAGCACACTGCCTGAAAGCAGTTTGGAAATAATAAGCTGTTGGCTTACTGTTTGAACGAAACTTCCCATTCTGGACCCCAAAGAACAAGTCTTGAGTCAGATACCTTTAACATTCTCAACTGCAATGTAGTTTCTTCCATTCAAAGTCATGTCTAAATGTGTGTGATCTGAAGCTCATAGGACATGGTGATGAAGGTACCTGATTCCACAGGCTCCGTGTTCATGTGCTGTTTCCCAACTTATTTTTCCTTCAGGCTTTATCTTTGCTCTTGGGTAAAACAGAGACAAAAAGGAGCTGAGGTTTGTGAAGAAATATAGACAAATCACCCAACATACATTGGGTTCGTGGACATGATAGGTCCTGCAAAGATTTCTGTTCTTATCAAGTGTTCTGACTGAGGCAAGTGGCTTCTCCCCTGTCTGTCAGTGGGTCCCCACAATGTTCACCCGTCCCCATGTCAGTATTATGTTTTGTGGGAAAATTTCTAGACATGGTGGAATGATAAGCTGCTTGAGTTTGAAGTCCACATCTGCTGACTTTCTGAGTTTAAGAAAATGCTGTGTTTGGGCTTGCTAAGACTGAGATCCTCTGGAAATGAGGAAGTAACATATAGGCCAGGGAGGTGATAGGTGCAAGCAAATCTTGATGCTGGTAATTTTGTGAAAATTGTTGGTAAAATGTAACCTACCTGATTTTTTTAGTTTTGTTTTGCAGTAAGGCCCAGTGTGCTAAGTGCTTGCACTGACTCTTCCTAAGACCTTTTTAGCTATGCGAGGAGCAGCAGGTACCCTCTAGTATTCAGATTCCTGATTGAGGAGTGAGATTCTCAGCTCATTCTGTCTAATGTTGTCACATAGCAAGATCTGGTGAATAACATAAAGGATGAAGAAGTTTTCACAGGGAGAGATGGGAGAGGAGAGAGAGAGAGAGAGAGAGAGAGAGAGAGAGAGAGAGTTGTAGCTTGTGTTTTTCTCCAAAGAGAGAGAGTTACAGCGTGTGTTTCTCCCAAGTTATCACCAGTTAATTAGAAGCAAGGCAAGAAGTAAATATCAGAAAATGTTTTTCTATTTCCTGTCCTGCTAGTCTGAGAACAGAGGCAGTTCACACACCACAGCGGGTGGTCACACCTGCATGCACAGTGGAGCCCTTCCAGTGTTTTTGAGGCTGGAAGACATAAAACAGTAAGAGATGGAGGCGGTGCACCTGTGAGCTTTTGGCCATGACCATTGTGTACTCAGTGCCCAAGTGTTCTGAATCTAACTTTACGTACAAACCAAGGCCAGCCTCTCCATCCTGCATGCTTCTCAGAGGCCTTCAGCCTCACAGCTACATAGCAAAAATAGTATAGGGAAGGAAGTCAGCTTTATCCAAGCCTTCTGAAATATTCACACTGATTGAAATGTGTATTCCGTAGTGGAAGAATTTTATTTTGTTGTTTTTCTTGTTTAAAGTAAAAGAAAAATTCTAAAATTAAACATTAACTCTGAGCCTGGCAGTGGTGGCAAGCACATTTAATCCCCACACTTGGAAGGCAGAAACAGGTGGATCTCTGGGTTTCAAGCCAGCGTGGTCTACAGAGTGAGTTCTAGGACAGCCAAAGCTACACAGAGAAAGCCTGTCTCAAAAAAATGAAAATCAAACAAACAAACAAACAAACAAACAAACAAAACCACTATCTCTGGGCAGCCGATGATGTTGGGTAACTACAGCACAGCGTAGGGCATGTTTTTAAGCTGAGTCCAAGCGGCTCCACTCACGTTAGTGGCATGAGACAGTCTGGACATGTGCTGCCTGGAATGACTGTGTTCGTATTTTGAAATGGAATTCACAAATCAAGGGACCCGAGCTGGTGTAGGCTTTTGTGAGGTAGCACACATGGCGCACTCAGCGCTGAGTCAATAGCATCTTGAAATACCGGCTCTTGGAAGCTACTTTGCTCATAAACCCAATGCCGTATATTTTTGATGTATCAAAAGTTTGGTAGATTTCTTGCAACCAATAAAAGATGAAAGCTGAACAGTCGATTATGAAGTGATTATCTACACTAATGTGGTCACAATCTAAGTGGTGTAAATCCGCTTGTACCTGAAATACTAAAAAAGCTGCAATGTGTGTTTTCTACGTGAAGACACGGTGTCCTTAACAGAACACTCATAGCAGAATAAAAGTCCGATCTGTACAAAGATCTCCCTTTAGCAGAGCTTTTAAACCTCCCTCCATTATCCCAGGGTAATAGCTTGACTGTAATGCATGCTGTTAGAGGAGCAGGTGCCTGCACAAATATTAATCTTACATTATTGCTGCTAATATGCATCTGATTTGAATATTAAAATAGCCCAAAGGCTCTTCAATAAAATATGTGATTCTGAAACAGCGACATTCCTCTCTTCATGCCAGGCAGGCCCCACACATATATTAAGAGATTTCATAGTTACTTAAGCTAAGTAAATATATTAATTTATAATGGTGGCAGAGCCTGAAGTTTAATTTAGTGCTTATGGAAATGCCCTTGCTATTATTTTCAGACTATCTCTGAGGTGGTAACAAAATCTTGATTATGCCAGTTGTTTAACCTCAGAAACTTTGCAGTCTTCTTTGTGATTTCTGGAAATATTGATACAAGTTTAGGAATAAGTTGTTGAAAAAGAGTGCTGACTTGCAGTGAACATCATATGCAAAGCTCTGTGTAAATACTTTGCAACAAGCCTTTAAAACAAGTTCTATACTTATTTCTACTCTGTAAATAAGGAAGGTACGCATGAGGCTGCACCTCAATGCCATGACTAAGCACAGTTATCACTACTCTAAATAAGGAACTTGTGCATAAAGGCACACCATGATACAATGACGAAGTCCAGGTTAATGTTAATATGTGCAGAAATTACAGCCTGGACTCTCCTGTGATCAGGAATATTTGCTGAAGGTAAATATGAATTAAGGAGTAAACTTTATCTCAGGGAACTATTTAGATGTGAGACTTGATGATCAAGTGTGGATCTTGGCACTTTGGGCAGTGAGTGACCAGTGCACTCCCAGCCTTCCCAAGAGTGACCTGTACACTCCCTACCTTTCCAAGACACTGAAAGGAACTGATGAAAGTTATAGCTGTGAATTCAAATCCAGGTACTCTGCTTCAGACCAGGTTCTACATGGTCTACAAAAGACTCTTTAATGATGAGTAGAGTTGGAGAACCTGAAGAACGGCTGAAGTGTGTTATCTGTAGCTTCTTCTCTGAGATTGTACCCTGGGGATAATCAGGGAGGAGACGGGTGTGATTGTTGAAGCTGTCAGGGTGTATGTATAGTCCCTGCAGCTTCATACTCTTCTCCATGTTCTCCACACTGTGCTCTCCTCAGCCCTTCTTCCCTCTGTCTGATCTTGGTGTTATCACCATCGGCATTTCCATTCTTTGGGGTATCTAGAATGGCCCACTACACTTAGCACACAGTCTTTGAGTCTTGATGTTAGAGGTTTAAGAGCTCTCACATCCAGCTACCTAAAAATGCTCTTGTCGGTTATATAAAATTAGATGTGAGGAGTGAAGACACATTCATAGCTAACTGATCTGTGGACATCAGTGTTAAAGCTGAATGTGAATTGCTTGATGTATCACAGATACTTGGTAAGAAAATCCTCCAGCCTTTCTTGAATATTTCCTATGGTGGAAGCCAGGCCACATTGTGAGTTAGGTCATTCCATCAAAAGTACATTCCATAGAATTCTCAGATATAGCACACCTTTCCACCAACCTTGTCCAGGCCATCTCTCCATGTGCCTGCTTCACCTCTGTATCCAACTGGGCCTGACTTAGATAGCCTTTTCCAAATCCCCAAATTACTTTAAACCCTGCTCAACCTTAAAACCTTAAAATAGATTTCACAAGATTAATTCTTCTGTCTCTTCTCATATTTGAAATTTTGGGTTGCTTTTTACTCACTGGCTGGACTCTTTCCCATTTTCCAGCTGCTTCTGAAGCCGAGTAATGTTCATGCAGCTATGACTGTCCCTTCCAAACTTTGTTGTCATTTAGTGTCAGGAGTAACTGTCAGCAGACAGTTCTGAGGATCATGTTTCCAGTAGACTGTGCATTCAATTTTAAACAAAATTTGAAGCAGAATTTTAACAAGTAACCCATGTATAATGGAGTGGTTCCTGAGTAAACAAGGTTGGGACTAAGGGGTCCAGTTTGCTGGCCTGTCTTGCTTACTTTCTTGACATAAGATCCATTCTCCCCACACCTCTTCCTGTAGCTCTATGAAGACTTGAAATTCACAGATAAAAATTTAAAACCACTGCAGAAAGCCAAGTCCTACTTCTTAAGGATAATCTTGCAATCTCTCCGGCAAAAGACATACATACCTCTCTGCGGCAGCTCAAGGCCAGGAAAGGCTGTGACTGTGCAGGTGCCTATTGGTATTCTCTGGGTCCCACTGCATACAGTGCTGACTACTCTGGTGACTTGTTGACAGTCATCTAGAGGAGTCTGTAGATAACTCATTTCAGTAATGAAAGCACTTGAGTTTTTTTTTTTTTTTAAGGCTCAGTTTTATGAAGTTATACACAAACTGTGGGTAATGCTGTCTCTTCCTGAGTTTCTTTCTTTCTTATGGTTTTACACAATGGTTTCTTTCCTAGAATGCATGTAGACTTTTCAGCCAAAGCTCTGTGACCGCTGCTGTGTTTGTGTTTCTTCCTTCCTTCCCCAGTGCAGGAAATCTTGACCCCCGTGACTTGGGCTAGACTGACCACTTTCCCCACAATTCAGATTTTAAAAGCACTTCTTATTACACAGTTCTTAAGGGTAAGAAAGAAACCAGTATCAATTTTTAAGAGGGACTTACACTTTCCAGTAAGAAAAATGTATTTTATTTGCATATGTTATTTTACAAATATACAGTAGAGATGGACTAGAATTGCTCTAATTTGACTTTATTACTTCTTTATTTCTTAGGTATTTTTAATTCCTTAACAAGATAATACTTAGCCTTAATTTTCCACAAATTGTTGGCAATCTCTTGACACCAACTCACCTTAGAGTCCCTGTACCTTCATAGCCACATTCTCTTCCATTTTGTTAGTTTTTGGTACATACAGTAATGATTTGAATAATTTTTCAATTTGACACATTTTTTCTATTGAAATAGTGACATTTTTCTAATGTGCTTATGTTCTATAGGAAACAGCACTACTTGTCAATTAATATGCCATGCTGACTCTGTAGTCAGTCACTGAGTTCTTGCTCTGAGTTCCATGCCCCGGCAGACCTGCTGCAGCGGCCCAAGTTTTGGCCTCTGTTTTCTTTCCTCCTCGGCTCAGCCCCCAAGGTGCTTCTGACCCTTTCTTTTCTTCATTTGTTCCAAATGAATGTTTCATGTTTCAATTCTTTATCTTTTATCACTAGCCCTTTTTTCTGTATTTTCAAATTGTATTTGTGAATTATAAGCGTCAGTCTTTGCACATCAATGTAAATAGTTGGATAATCTTTAGTCAATCATTTGATTCATTTTTCTTTGTTATTGACTGTTTCAGAGGTGCTCATATTAACATTTTATATTTTTATGATTATTACATTCTTCATTTTACTTCATTTACTAAATATTTCTATTATAACCCACTGAGTTAGAGATAGACATGATTCATACCTTTAAAAGCTGCTTCATTCAACAGAAACTTTGAAACTCTAGCAGTTTTCAAACGGGTATAATAGAGTAATATAGGAAAAGTGAGACACAAAGATGAAAGCAGTAAGGTTGGACTGGAGAAGGTCAAAACAGTTGGCAATGTCAGAACTCTTTGAGGAGAATTATGAAGGTTATGTAGGCATTGCAGATGTAAGAGGGCAGAAGTCGCTCTAAGTAAAGGTGTCTGTATGGATAAAGATGGTGACCTGAAATCACTTAATGACGTGAACTTAGTGTGATGTGTTCAGGAAGCTGTAATTTGGGGTGAAGTGGTCAGGGAGGTAGACAGGGGTGAAGAGATGGATTGTAATTTCATCTTTATCCTATAGGCAGAGAAAAATAATAATTATGCTCATCTACTCATGCTCAGCTAGCCATCAGCCTGAGTATACCAACTACACATTTTACATGGATTCCATTTTTGCTATGTCACAATAGATCCTCATACAAAATCCTTTCTCCAAAAGAACAAAAATAATATTCAAGTTGTCTGAGAAATGGTTCCATAGGGTGTGGAAGCTAAACTAAAATAAGCGAGATACCGTGTGGATCTGAGTGCTGCTGGGATGGCGACAGTGACAGGCAATGAAGGCTGTGTGGTCCTCTCACTGAAGCAGGAGAGGGAGACACAGCTTTGAAGACTTAGAAGCATTCAGTGACTGCACGGACTTGTGTATCAGAACTTGCAGGGAGATCACCCCTCAGGACTCAACCATGGTTTTTGGCAGAAAGTTATGAGATCCTCAATATGTTTTCTCATCAGTAATTTGTTGCAGGATTTTTTTTTAGTAGGAGTCAGAAGTGGCCTTAGTAGGAGTCAGAAGTGGGCAGATATTTGCAGGTAGACAGAGGGAGTCAAACCTTGCTTTATTCTCAGAATTTCAACCCTGGCTAATACAAACAAACAAACTTCAGTAACATATTAGTAGGGTGTTCTGACTGGTCTGGGATTGATTCTGAGCTTAATTGGACTAACTCTGTTAACTTTTTATTCCCATTGATTACCATAGAACCTGGAAACAGGAAAGCATTCCCTATATATTTACTGAATCAAACAATAAATTATTGTATTTTCATATAATCATTTTAGTTCAGTATTAAAAGTATTTTTCCTTAGAGTAATATTTTTAAATGGTAAACATACACAGAATACAAGTACCTTCTGGCTGTTGTGGTAGAGTCAATATGACACAGAAAAGTTCATGTTAATGGGTAACAAGTGGCATTTTGTGTCTAAACTGGCATATTTCCTTTAAAGGCCGAGTCTATATATTTGGAGATTTAGGCCATAGTTCATCTGTAGAAAAGAGTATTAAAGTTTTCACTCTATCTCTCAAGTCTTACTATTTTAAGAGACTATGGATAGGCATGTTCACACAAACTGATTGGTTGTCCTGAAGGAAGAACTAATTATATCATGCTCGTGTGGATATGATGCTTACAAACCTGTATTTTCCATTCTGAAACACAAGCACAGAGTGTCTTTCTAAGAGGTAAGTTTACACCTGTCAGGCTTTGCATGAAGAGAAGTTCCTGAGATTTGTAACTGTCAGGTTCAGGGCATATGAAGTGTCTTACATCTCATGATGACAGACGTTTCCCCTCGACTAACTACAGAAATAGGTGTGGAATTGTCTTAATATAATGCAGCATGGCTCTGAGAACATTCTAGAAAGGATCTTAATGTTTGTTTCTTTATTTATAATACAAAGTTCATAACAACCTGGGGAAATTACTTGGAAACGTGCTCATTAAGAGCTTAGCTGAGAAGCACTTTGCTTGTGTGGCCTGAAAATGGACCAGTGGATGAAAATCTTCCCAAGGACATATCCTTAATGGACTACAATGTTGTGCTTCTTTTGTGACACAATTTACCAAGTAGTTTTTATTTAATTAGTTCATTTATTTCTCATTATTATTTTGTTGCTTTGCTTCTATTGTTCATTGTTAATTTATCAAAAAGAACTTCCTTCAAAATTGAGCGACCACAAGTAAATGCAGCTAATTGTTCATCTGAGAAATCACCTACATGAATAAAATATTTGAATCTAAGTTTACAATGGTAATTTCTCAATGAAAGTGAATATATTCATATCAGAGCTCATTATAAATTATGTCTTAGGTTATATGTTAGCATATTTAGTGTTTTTCAAGATTATTTCTAACATCTTTTATTCTTTTTTTCTTTCTTCCTTCTTTCCTTCCTTCCTTTCTTCTTTCTTTTTTTTCTTATTTCATATGTGTATGCCTATGGATATGTAGATGGATGGATGGGTGTGCGTGTGTCACAGAGAACCTGGTGGGGAGGTCAGAGGACAACTTGCAGGGGTTAGCTCTCTCCTTCTACCATGTGGGTCCAAGAGATTGAGCTTTGGTTGCCAGATTTGGCAGCAAGTGCCTGTAAGAAGTCTGCACACTGGTTGTCAGCAAACATCCTCCTGCCTCTGCCTCTCTTGAACTGAGCACATCCTTTTCTTCATGCAACTCAGTGTGTCAGGATAGGAGAGCACGGTGTGATCTGATAGGAAAACAGGATAGCGCAGAACAGCATATAGTAGACGTGAATACTCGAAGGATGTACTTTTTGTTGGTTCATTAAATGGTTTTCTCTTTCGCTTTAATGTCTCTCGATCCTCTATGTATATCAAAGCTTTACATGGCTCAACTCTTTAATTTGTTATTCTAGCAACTATTGTTGTGTTGTTTATTAAGATTTTTTTCATCATAGTGTTTTAAACATGAAGTATAATCTGTCATGGAAGCCTTACATTAACTTTAAAAACCTCCTGCTTTAACTTACAAGACATTTCTAATCTCATTATGGGGGATTTAGTGCAATGACTCTCATTACTCAAAAACAAGTCCCTTCGCCTCTCTGTGTGGAGAAATGTGCTTCTGCATTTTAAAGACCACTAAGCCTCTTTGATATTCCCCTGATAAATCAACTTTTAGGATTCATCCAGCAGATAGACGTGGGGAGAAGCTGTGAACACTTAGCTCAGAGGTTACAAACACATGAGCAAATAAAGTGAGGTAATTCTATTTGTGTGAAGGGTTTGGGCTCAACGTGAATCAGACATGTGCCTCTCTTCTCAGGCTCCAATACCTCTGCGAGAAAGATGAAACCAGAGGCCTTTGCACAGGGATCTGGTATAACAGCTGATTTCTATGCAGAGAAACTACTGTACACATGGGTGGGACAAATATAACAGACCATGAGTTCCATTAGCAACAGAAGTTGCCTTATTTCTTATTTCACTCTTATATCTTCAGGTGTTTCTATTGTCTTAGGGCATCACAAACCAGAGGAAATGATTTGTGAAAATGAAATAATTAATAAAGGGATATGCAAACAATATATTCTTACTACTTTATATATTTATATCACCTTATATTATCTTTACAGTTTCAAATATTTGGGTAAAATTTAAAGACCTAGGTGTGGTTGGTATATGCCAAGAACTTTGCAAGTTCAGTGGACTTAAGTGTTTAGTTTTGAAATGTAAGAACATTGTTTCTTAGATATTTTGTGAAATTATTCTCAGAAGCTTTGTATCACTGTTAATATCTAAGTCACATTTGAACAATAATCTATATATTTTGGCCACTGTACAAAAGCTATTTGGATTCTTTTGTACTGATTGCATAACCAACACCACTCTGAAGTAATCATTTAATTTAACTATGAAAATATTTATTCACATGATTCCTCAAAATGGGTAACGGTTGACAACAAATGCATACTGAGGGAGCCCATAGTCCCCATTTCCTTTTCTTGCCCTATTGCTGTGGAAGAAATACTTCAAATGTTTAAGGAGCAGTGGCAGCTATCAAGCCCTTCTCCAGAGGAAATGCCTTTGTCCACCAACAGTATGACCCCATCAGTTTGCACATCTTTCCTTATAAATAATTAGGAATTGTTGAATGCATTTTTTTGTTTTCTTCTTTAACACATTACTAATCTAAAAAGAATCCTGGAACTAGGTATAAAATATTTAAATTGTATTTTTTTATACTGCTTGAATTACTTTGCATTAGAATTTTTGAATTTACATTTATTAAAAAGAATTATTTATAATTTCCTGTTCTTATTGTTTCTTTGTGTGGTTTGGGTATCCAAATTATGGTTAATCAAAGCAGAAGTCCATGATTTTGTGCCTATATCTAATTGAATGCATTTAACATTGGATTAGAGTTCTTCAAATAATGGATGGAATTTTCCCATAAGTCACTGAGACAGCTAGTCTTGCAGTATGACCTCTGGTTGTGATTTAATTTCCTCAGTTCAGGAAAATTATCAGAGTTTCTTCATCATCTTTTTTAGTGAGCATTTTTTTAGTTAAAAAAAAATAGGACAACTACCATTTTAAATAGATACTTAAAGTGTCTTCCTGAAATTGTCAAAATACTTTATTTTTAATTTTTATAGTATCTCTGAGTTCCTTTTTCATTTGCAATATAGTTTTGAAAACTTCTTCCTTTTATGAGCTTCATGTGTCTCTTGAGTTCTGTGATGTTACAATACTCTGTTATTTCTGAATTCCTAATACCTCCTTTTCGGCTCCTACTGAAATCACTTCTCTACTTCCCTTGAATTTATTATTTTATGTTTTTTCTGGATATAGATATTGGGCCATCACTTTTCAGTATTCAGTCATTATTAGTGAATAATTGTTTTTTCAAGGTGTTCTGTTTAATAATATGATGTTCAAATGCAATAAGGTTCTATATTTGTTTGACTACTGAGTTCACTTATTTATTTTAAATTCTCATTATGGTTCCTTCTTCAATCATATGTTGTTAGAACTCTGTTATTACACTTCCATGTAAAAGAGGTTTTAAAAATGTAGCTTTTTTTTAATCTGAAATTTATTTGTTACCAGAATATAGTCATTGAAGAATCCATTGAGTCTTAGTACCGTCGCCGCTTAGTAACTCTGGGCTGCACATTATTGACTCAACCAATTGTGGGTTTCAGTCTGAGAAAAGCTAATTACCTACGAGGTTCTGACACTCAAAGCTTGAGTTTGCCACACTCTGAGCACCAGGTTAACCACATGGTGTTCTTGCGAGGAAAAGAAAGCTTGGTGCTGTTGTCACACTGTGATGCCTGGTTAGACCTACAAGGGTCGTCTGAACTCTGAACAGGAGTTGCCCAGTTGCAGCAGCTGCAGTGGTTCCCAGCTGCCTGTGGCAGGGGACAGGGAGGTGGTGGTGGTTCAGGAACCTCGTGGACGCCAAACTCCAAAGTTCAGCCCCCACATATGTAATAATTTGATGTTATCACACAACCTCTGCTCACTCTCCCAAGTATCCCTGGTAATCTATTGCTCTTGATACTGCTACATGACTGCTTTGTAAGTCATTGGAATATTGTATTGTTTGGGGAATGATAACAGGGAAAATAGCCTGTCATGCTCCCTGGAGCTGTAACTGACCTAAGCGTCTATTACTGCCAACTGCAGCATAGAATCGCATGGTTCCTGTGTTCTACCACTGCACTCACTCGACGTCAGTGTAGTCCCCGGTCCTGCTTGGGAACTTTCTGGGGTGTTTATTTGCATATCTGTGTGTGCAAGGTCAATTGTAGATTTCAGCACAAGAATGTTATAGGCTGGTTGTATTTGCACAGCAATTACACTGTAGACTATGAGATGTAGAGCTGTGCGTGGGGTGTGAACAGGTGACAGTCAGACATGATGTCATTTTATTGCTGTGGATATCGCTATATGTCAATAAACACTGATTGGCCAATAGCCAGACAGGAAGTATAGGCGGGACTAACAGAGAGGAGAATTGAGAAGGAAGGAAGGATAGGGAGACTGCCTGGAGCCTCGAGGAGAAGGAAGATGTAAAGTACCGGTAAGCCACGAGCCACGTGGCAAAGTAGAGATGAATAGAAATGGGCTAAATATAAGAGTAAGAGCTAGACAATGATAGGCCTGAGCTAATGGCCAAGCAGTTTAAATAATGTAAGCATCTGTGTGTTTATTTTATGAATGGGTTCGGTCAGGGAACCAGGGACTGGCGGGACTTGGGAGCTAGAGAGAAGCTCTCCAGCAACATTTTATGTAAGAGATTTGAACATCTGTGGCGCTGAGTGTCCAGTGTGTTTCCCATTGTCAACCTCCTGTGGACATCCTGAGGAGAGGGTATACTGAAGTTGTGACCATCTCAGTGGCTCTTGGGGATTTGTTTTCTTCTGCTTGAAGCACTGGTCAATTATAACCATTGACTAAATCTCATTAATTAATTAACTTGTTCACATCTTTGTGTACTTACCTGATTTTTTTTCAAATCTGATTAATTTGGTAATTATCAAAATAAGTGTGGAGAAACCCACTGCTTTCATGATGTTTATTATCACATCCTAGGAGCTGTGCCAATCTGATGTTTAAATGTGTCCCCGCTGTGTTATATTCCATACACAATTAGGCCTTTTATATATATTTTTTGTGCTGCAGACCTAGAAATAGAAACTCAGCCTCTCTGGTTTTGTTGGTGATAATGTGATGGTTTGATTTTGTACTTAAACTTTGATTTATTTGGTATTAACTATGGAAGGTTAATTCTTAATAATTTATCTAACATTTTTCTTACCTTGACTTTAATTACCCAATTACTTATGTGTTCTCTCTTTCCTCTCTCTCCCTCTCCCCTTCCCTCCTTCCCATCCCTCAGTACCTCCTTAGCTCCTTCCCTTCTTTCTTCACATTTATTTCTGTCTTCTATGATCATGTAAGGTTGGAACATATACATGTATATTTTTATCTATTACAGTTTTGTTTCCTCTGATTGTGAGTGATGCTGCAAAACACTCCCACCATCCCTTCATCTGGAAAAAGGTTTTCTTTCTTTTTTTCTGGACAATATAATACAAGTGCTCCTTTTTAGAATTATGTTATCATGGGAGTTAATTATTTAAGCCACCCATCTTTCCCAGGTCCTAGGAATCATGTGATACTCAAAATGAGGAGACATCCCTTGCTTTACACAGCTTTGTGATTTTGCCCCCTGAGAATTTCCTTCCCTTTCCTCCTGCTAAACTACACTTAAAATATTTTAGGTGTTCTATTCGGGGATTATTTTCATCACAGTCTATAATAATTTTTTGCTGAAAACAAATAGGGAACATTGAAAGAAACCTTCAAGTAACAGCCTCCAAGTTAAATGAGTTTTGTAAGTACCTTGCTCTGGTTCCTATTGCGTTAGTCCTTCTGTGTGCTCACTGGAGAAGTAAGGTTCCACACATCCGCTGCTGCATTAATTCTGTGACTTAGCGTCAGTACCTGAAGTGATGTGCTCACATCCACACAGAGCCTCAAAAAGAAGTAGTTATTATATTTATGCAAAGAATGACTATCATGCTGAAGCAAACTGGTGGTACTGGGGGTACTTTTAGATAGGAACATTCACTTTCATATTTATGGTGAGGTGTGGGACTATGTGGGGAAATGTGATTCAATGCTTCTTAGCTGAGTGATGAATCTGAACAGTGATCCAAATCAGTGGTTCTCAACCTGTGGATCGTGACCCCCGCTGCCAACTCTTTATCTTTTAAAATATTTACATTACAATTCATAACAGTAGCAAAATACAGTTAGGAAGTAGTAACAAAAATAATTTCATGGTTTGGGGTCACCACAACACAAGGAACTGTATTTAAGGATCACAGTGTCAGGAAGGCTGAGAACCACTGCTCTAGGTTGGGGATCACCACAACATGAGGAACTGTATTTAAGGGTCATAGTGTCCGGAAGACTGAGAACCACTGATCCAGAAAAGTGAAAGAAATGACATCTTTAGAGTTAAGACAAAGTCAGCTTGGGGATGCCTTTGCTATCTGAAAGCTCCCTGTTGGCAGAGATGTATTCATTTAGCAACAAATGATTTATTTTTTTCATCAATGGTACTTTTACTTGTAAAAAAAAAAAACAGTTTAGTTATTCTTAGTGAATTCAATACAGGTGTCATCCACTGCCTCTATTCTACTTTCTCTGTTCTTAGTGTGGAGCACCTTATGTGTAGGGGTGATTTGTAGATGAGCACTTGGTGATGCTGATGGGCTTGAATCCTGTGTCCATGTGATAAATGCTGCACGTGCAGATGAAGGAAAGACACAACTCTCAATGTGTGACTGTCATGTGGTGCCTTAGTCACCAAGACCCGTGTTCTGTCTCTTCAGTTAGACAACATGTTTGTCACTCTCACCTGCTACCTCATTGCTAGAATGAGGACCCCAGAATCCACATCAGTTCCTCCACTTTCCTACACATCATATCCAGTCCATGATGACATGCATCCCTCTGTAATCAAACTATGTACTGACTCCTGTTGCTTGTGTTTTCCAATGGGATTTCTTGTTTCCACTCCCAGTTCATGCTCTTTGCAACTAGTGGTTGTGTTGGGAACTGAGGCTACCTTACCTGTTCTCCACTCAGATTACTTCTGCCCTCTTATCATGCACAATGAGAGCCTGAACTCCTGACAAAACATGACCCCAATCAGCCATGCAGCCTCCTGGGATTCCAAGATTTTCCTCTACTATAGGCTTCTGCCTGCTCTTCAGCCACTCGGGATAAGCTCCCCTTATTCTACATTAGCTTCTTTATGACAGTTGCCATACTTGAGTTTTATGTTCTTTGATTTTAATGTTGTTTATTTTAGATGTTTCATGGATTGGCTGTACATCAGAATTACCCAAAAAGTTATGGAAATTTGTATGTATGTATGTATGTATGTATGTATGTATGTATGTATTCGTGTATGTGTGTGTGTGTGTGTGTGTGTGTGTGTGTGTGTGTGTGTGTGTATAACATAGTAGACTATTTCAGTGCTCCATTCTCAGAAAACCTCAATAATAACCTTTCAATAGAAAGGAGAGAGAGATAACTTAGCCTTTAGTAGTTGTTTAAAGCCTTTAGAG
This sequence comes from Peromyscus attwateri, assembly GCA_902168425.1. NCBI lineage: Eukaryota > Metazoa > Chordata > Mammalia > Rodentia > Cricetidae > Peromyscus > Peromyscus attwateri. The sequence goes on from CABHPP010123043.1 coordinate 40,068, forward strand.
TATAGTTCAATCATCAACTTTTTTTGTTAATTTTTCTACATCCAGCAAACCATATTCATGAATGTTTGTTATCTATTCCTAGACCTTGAACAGTGTCTGTGTTAGGGTAGACTTTCTACAGGTTGCTCACAATTTTTAAACCCTCAATTATTCCTTTCCATACAGAATACATACACGCACAAAAACAAACAAACAAACAAAAACTATACCATTGTTATTAGCTGTGAGCAGTTCTGAAATCTGTGCCTCTGTACATCCAGTTGTTCATGTGTTATAGAAATATATATCAAATGCTGTTAGTGAGCTAGACACAATTGTAGATTTTCAAAAGTCAGTGGGTCAAACAAACAAATTTATCCTCAGGGGGCTTTCATTCTCACCTTAGTGGTCAATTCCTGTAGGTTGCTGTATAAATAGGAATATCTATGCCAATCTGGGAATCATCATGAAATTAAATAATCCCTATTCTCTAATTCCTTATAATTGAAACTGTTATTTTTGTGGTGATGTTTAAAATAATATCCCAAAGTCATTTCAGAAGACACTTTCTTGTTTTAAAATTATGACTAATTAAAAGAAAACCAATTATCTGCAAAAGAAAATAATTAGATTGTATTAGATTTACTAGAAATACTCACTGCATCTTTCTGCTGTGAGTTTTTCCACAGAAAAAAGTCCTGCTGAGGTGAAACTCCTAAGATATCTTTGTAGCAGGAATCTTAAAAGTTCTTATTAATAAGATCAAACCTGAGGCTAGTTATTGGGGTGAAATGCTGGATGGTCAGAGAGACAGAACAAGCCACAGCTACCTCACCTCGCCGGATCCTCAGCTGATCCTGTTTCCTCAGACTGGAAGCCTCTGTGTCCTCATATCCGAATGGCTCTCAGCTGAACTGCTGCTCAAAAGCCTGAAAGCTTAACCAGCCAAATGCTTCTAGTTTCTTCTGCTTTCTACCACCACTCC
>CABHPP010123044.1:0-24783 GCA_902168425.1 Peromyscus attwateri
ACACACACACACACACACACACACACAATATCTATTTAAAAACAGATGGAAAATATTAATTAAAATGGTAAGACCATATTCTTAACAATAATTAAAATAACTAAGTTGAAAGATAGATCCCATACTAACACTGAGCAAGATCTAACTGTTTGTGGCTATAAGAGACATGGTTCAAACCAGCGGCTGGAAAATTGAACATTAGAACTTGGAAAAGGATATACTGGCGAAAATATTCAACAAAAATAGAGTGACCAAATTTAGATTTGATCAAAGAAAATATAGGACAATGAAATCACATGGGATAAAAAGTAATATTATACTCAGAAAACACACACATACAAACAAACAAAACAAAACAAACAACAAAAACCAGATGATCCAGATAAGAGCAAGATATATGTACCTGAGAGTGCCCGCGAGTCAGGAGATAGCTGTCTCAACTGCAATGTGAGACTTTGGTATTGTCTTCTGGAAACTGACAACTCTAACAGATAAGAGCTAAGCACACATGAGACCTGAAAATGCAACTAATAACCTTGAACAATTCTATGTTGCATAGATACTGTGTGTGTTAAAACAGTATGTATCATACAATGTGTACATAAAAAATTCTATTCCCAATATACAGGCAACATAAATTTTATAGCACCCATTGAACATTTAGATAAATCTAATCAGAGTACCCAAATTGTATCAAAGATCAAGAATCATACAGACTACATCTTAGGATCACCATCCTTAAGCAAGCATAGCAAACAGTCCATTTTCCTAACTAGTATAAAAAATACTGCTAACCAATCACAGAAACAAGACGAAAACCACCAGCTACTTCCATGAGAACACACTACGCTCTGCTGAGCTACTAGCTCATTGCTGAAACCCAGGATCCTGAAGGTGCAGGGTCATCATTTTTTTTGCTTCTCATAATATGCCATTGCAGGCTGGCAAGGGTCTTTCCTCAAAGTCATCCTCACCCAACCAGCCGGCTTTAGAGGATCCCATATTTTACTCCTCAATTGCTATGGTGGAGTAAAGGGGATTATAGTGACTTCACAATGATCTAGAGTTATACATGATTTTCTCAGTGTGAAGTCATGTGACAGGTAAACAAGTCACATTACTACATCTAATTTCTTTGAAGCTGAGAAAATAAGCAATTACGTCATGAACTCAGAAGAGAAACAGTCCTTTGATGGAAGCAGTAATTATGACCACATTCAGGAAACTGAGAAGTGCTTGGAACTGTGTGTGACGTGCCAATAAATAACGGGAAAGATATTGCAGCTACTGTATGCAAATTAACGTATCACTAAGAAGATGAGCCCAAATAAAGAAAAAGGGAAATGAAGATTAGAATTAATTAAGCAAATCAGTAGAAGATTTAGAAGACGATGTATTAGTTGGTTTTCTGCTGCTGTGATGAAACACTATGACCAAGACAACTTATAGAAGGAAGAATTTATTAGGGCTTCTGGTTCCAGAGGGTTGGAGTCTGTGATGGCAGAGTGGAGGCAGCAGAAAGCAGGCAGCTGGAACAGGAACTGAGTACTCACATCTCAGACAGCAATCAGGAAACCAAGTGCAACTGGCATGGCTCATGCCTTTTGAAACCTCAAAGCCCACCTCCTCCAAGTCCCCACCTCCTAATCCTTCCCAAACAGTTCTACCAACTGGAGACCAAGTATTCAAACATATGAGCCAATGGGGCCATTCTTATTCAAAGCACCACAGAAGGCAATAGATTTGATTAATGAAAATAAGCTTGTTCCTTGAAAAAAATAAATAGGACAAATTGTTCTGAAAATAAATAGATCTATAACTGAAAAGGTTAAAAAAACTAAAAGGGACAAAGGATGCTAAATGGATATTTAGATGTATTACACATATACTTCAGTAATTTTCTTGAAAAATAGGCCAGGATAAAATTGAGATAAAGAAAATAAAAACACAAATAGTTTAATAGATGCTAAGGACAATTACAAATCTTATTGGGGAGCCTGGGAAAGGGTTCGATCCGTAAATCACATGTCATGCAAACATGAAGAGTTAAGTTCGAATTGCCAGCACCCATGTAAAAGTCAGATTATATGATGCATCTGTAATCTCAGTGCTGGAGATGGGTATGGAAGTGAGGTAGAGGGGACAGAGGGATCCCTGGAGCTCACCGACCAGCCAGCCTAGTCAGTTGGTGAGTGGTCTACAAAGCAAGATTGTTGCTCAAAGCTTAAGCAAAAAACGACAATAAAGAATAGCCAAGTTCTCAGAACTGGGAAGAGAATCTAGAATATAAAACTAGCTTTTAAAATCAATATCATTTCCCCAAGCTATGTATAGCCAATTAGAAAAAGTATTAAAATAATATGAGACACTATTTGGAAAACTAATAGAACGCCTAAGGTCTAACTTAATTCAGAACACCCAAGGACTCTGGAAAAGTATCAACAGACAGTCCAAAGTTCTTGGTGTACAAACAGGCAGCATGCACACACCAGCTCTCCCGTAGTTAGCTTGCATTTCTAACACACTCATCATCACAACCCATGCTGGAGTTTTAGTCAAGTACTTAATAAACATTTTAAAATCTTGTGTGGATAATAAAGGTTCATGTATGGCAAAGGCAACTTAGAAGAGAGTAAATGTTTAAGAAGAGCCATGAAACATGCACATGTACTTCTCAATGGAACTGGACTGAAAGTTTGGGAAGAAATCCATTTAAAACCTAACATGACAAGAAGAGAGTCAGAAAACACATGGTAGGATGCTGCTTAGTTAATGATCTGTAGTAAAGAGGCTCATGGCATGAAGGAAAAACTATTCAACATCCTACACAAATGTAGGCTCTAGACAGATGAAACCATTAAATACAAAAATAAAGGAGTTCTCTTCATGTGAGGGCTGTGGCTCAGATGGGCCAGAGTTGAAATGCTCTATTTCTGCTATTTTGAAATTCTTCCAAGTGTTTAAATCACATCTTCAAACGGCAAAGAGCTGGCAGTTTGTGTAGGTGTGGTGCTTTGAATAAGAAATGTCGCCCATAGTCTCAGGCATTTGAATGTTTACAAACAAAAAAAATGCAAAGAATGACTTCTCAAAATAAAAAGTCTAAATTATAAGAGAAAAAAATGAAAGAATAACATGGATAGAGGAGTCAAACATCAGAAAATGTGCTCTATGGAGAGACTAGAATATCAGATCATTCCAAAGTCAGGTAGGCTGAGGCTATTCAACACACCATTGTAGAGAAAAAATATTCCTAGATTTCTGAAAACTTGCACTGACCCTTGAAACTTAAGACTTGGGCTTACTTTTAGTTCTCAGCAAAGTGTGTTGATGCTCAGAATGACTTGTTACTCTCTGAGCATCATAGCCAGTGTTAATTTTCTGGCTTCCATATTAAAGAGAAGCCCACAGAAACATCTAAACATGGATGCATCAGTCAACTTTCCATCTCTGCAGAGAAAAACCTGAGACAATCAACTAATAAAGAGAATAAGCTATTTTGGCTCATAGTTTTGGAAGTCCATGATCAGGTGGCCCTATTTCTTTGGGCCTAAACATAGGTGGCACATCATGGTGGATGGCCATTGACATCATGGCCAGGAAGACAAATTTTAAGAAAAGATGACGATAAAATAGGTGCCTAGGGCAGTAGTCAGCAGGTAAAGTGCCTGGCTTGACACCAATCTGCCTGAATCTGAGTTTGCTCTTTAGAACCTGTGTAAGAAAAGCAAGGCGTGGTGGTAGACACTTGTAATCCCAGAAGTGGGGAGACGGGGACAAGAGCTCCGTGGAGTTCACAAGCAGGATAGTTCAGCCTACTCAGTAAATTCCAGGTTAGTGAGATGCTCTCTCAAAAACTGGCTAGATGGATTACTTTCCTGTTGCTGTGGTAAAACACTGTGATAAAGGCAACTTATAAAAGGAAGGGGTTGTTTTGGCTTATGGTTCCAGAGGCTAAGAGTCCATCGTGGCAGGCAAGCATGGCCGTAAGCGGCAGTGATAGTGGCAGGAACAGAAGCTGAGAGCTCACATCCTGAACCACAAGCAGGAAGACAGAACTTGAAGCAGCAGGAGGATTCCATTTTAGAGTCTGCCCTCAGTGATATATAACTTCCTCCTACATGGCTGCACTACCTAGATCTTAAACAGTGCCATCAACTGAGGACCAAGTGTTCAAATGCCTGAGATTATGGAGGACATTTCTCATTCAAACCATGACACCCACATATACACTAAAATGTAGAGGCTACACACACACACACACACACACACACACACACACACACACACACACAAAGCAAACAAACTATCAAAAACCTGGAAATAGAAACAAAAGAAGACATAATCTCCTTTGAGGTCATGACACCAAGGACCTAAAGATTTCCAACAAAGATCTACCTCTTGAAGGTTCAACCACTTCTCAGTATCAAACTTGAGATCAAGCCCTTAGTACATGAACATAGATGAAAAGACATGTATGATTCAAACTCTAACAATGTATTCAGATTGTTTCCTTCAGTAAAACACACAGTTAAACCAACAATTAATTTTCCCTCAGTGTCATTCCAACTATATGAGCTATGCTCCAATAAGAATGCATCCAAAAACATCAGTTATGCAAAAATAATTATGTACTGCCTAAGAATAGTTTTCTCTCCTTAGAAGGGAGCATGTTTTAACAATGTCACAAAAACAGGTAATTACTTTGGTTAAAAAGTATGTACGAGTCTCACTTCAAAGTTATGTTGGAATAAGCATGCTGTGTGAAAACAGTTGAAAACTTTCTCTTTGTAAAGTTGACTTGACAAATGTCATTTTGGGAGCTTTTAGGGCATTGTCCCATTTTTAATGCCAATGGAAAACTAAATAATTTTCCTAAATAATGAAACTAGAACTACTACTCTTTAATTGATGTTTTCAGTAGATTTGGGGGTATGTGGATCCTTTATCAAAGCAACAGCCTTTTTCCGTCTTTATCGGGAGTGTTTATCAGGCAGAAACTACAGTGTGTAATAAAATTCTCATGTAACCTTTTCTTTCAACCCATAAATGTAAAATATACATTCATGGATTTCCTGTGCTTCCAAGGTGCATTGATCCTTGCACATGTTTCTAGGTTGAATTTACATATGCTTATTTAGGAGTCATACATCTTTGCCCATGAGTAATGTTGATCTGTAGCATTTGCTTATACCCTTCTTCAGTCTTAGTGTCAAAATTAAGCTACTCTTTAAAAAGATGACTTGAGGGGACCTGGAGATGGCTCAGTGTTAACATGCATGTCTCTCAAGTGTAAGGACCAGAATTGGGATTTACAGAACCCATATAAATGCCTGGTGGGCATGGCAGCCCACCCAAAATTCTGGCCTTAAAAGGTGGAGATAGAGGATGCTGCCCTGCTCTCACAGCTACCAATGTGGTAAAAGTAGAAAAGCTCAAAGCAATCTGTCTAGAAAGACAAGCAATATCCACACGCATAGAGTTTGATTGACAGCCCCTGCCTCACTGAATAGGAGAAAGAGTCATGGAGAATGATTTCCAACATCAGCTTCAGGCTTCCACATGTCTACTCACATGTGTGTATTGTGTACACACACACACACACACACACACACACACACACACACACACACACGTGCGTGCATACAAAGATAGAAGAGAAAAAAATGAGTTGAAACCCAGCAGGGTGGTACATGCTTGCAATCACAGCCCTTGCGGGGCAGAGGCAGAAATTATATGAATTTGAGGCTAGCTTGGGCTACATAGTGAGCTCTGTTCCAGTGCCAACCTGGGATGTGCAATGAGACCCTGTTTCAAAAATAAAGAAAATCAGCTGAAAAGGTCTCTGCATTTTTCTGTGCTCTGAAGAAGGTTTAAATAACAAAACGTATGGCACAGTTTTGAAGAAAACAACCTTGAACTTTCCCACAGAGGCAGGTGGCCTGTCCAGTTGTTACACCTGCTTTGATTACTGATTTTTTTCCAGTGGAGCATGTCCTCCGTCAGCTTTACTCTTCTGTATTTTTACAGGAAGTCATCAGCTTCACCTGCCAGTCTACTGATATCAAAGCAGGACACTCACTCCAAGTGTACTCTTTATTATCAGTAGGTGTTTCATCTTTGCTCCTTCAAATGTGGTTTGTGGGCTAGTTTAGCTTTAAACAGCTCAGTCTTCATTTGCCTTAATAGCCTTCTTTAAGAAAAAGGTGTTTTAAATGGAGGTTTTATTATTTTTATTCATTTCATAATGACATATTCCATTAATTTCTGCTTTTTTATTATGTTTTATATGCTTTTTATAGATTTATCTTTCCATTTCTATAATTAGTTGAACACTAGCTCTATGTTCACACTTGTTTTCTAAAAAGTGAAAAAATAACACATAATCAATCATTGGAATACTGATATTTACATTTGAATACCACCACACATTTTAAATGTGACCATTTCATTTGCATATATATGCATAGATAATTAATTCTAATATAATTTTTTCTTTTAACCAAGTTCTAGTTAGAAAAGTATCTTACAAATATCTCACCTTTAATACTTTTTAAGAGAACATATAATTTTATTAAAATACAGTCAGAGATTACTCACTTATTTTCTTTTATGTTAAGATTTATTCTTATTTACATGTATGTGTGTGTATGCCACACATGCGTGCAGTGCCCACAGAGGCCAGAAGGGGGCTTTAGGTCCCGTGAAGCTGGGGTTACAAATATTTGTTAGCTGCCTAACAAGGGTACTGTGAATAAAATTTGGGTCCTCGGGAATAACAGCAAAAACTCTTAACTGATAAGCTGTTTCTCTAGGCCCTAGTTATTGATTTCATTCCTGAATTTATTTGCCCCTTTTCTAGCTAATCTAGGGATCATTCTTAAAACATACTCTACAATCACTAGAAAAAGATATGTTTCCTATTTCCTGATTAACTAGTTATCTGTACACATTTAACAAACACTGTTAATTCAACTTTTAAAAATACATTCCATGCCCTGATGACATTTTTCAGTCTTTGACAGTGTTGAAGTAATTCACTCATCAGCATATTTCTAGATGTCTCCTGGAATCTACAGCAGTCTTTGCCTCGTCTATTTGGTGTTGTTTGGTGGCTGCTGTTGAGTCAGAGCCTTTACTTGAGGCTGACACTGTGTACATCATATTGTTGACTCTGCTTAGAAACTCCTTCCTTCCCATCCTCACCCCAAGAGTCACTGATGTGCTCACCCTAGTCAGGTAATTTCCTTAGAAAGGCATCCCCTCCTACTCTGCCAGAATAGAAGCCTCCATTCTCTTTCTCTTTTCTATCCAAGCACTGCCAACTATACTTCCACACCCATAAGTGTGCTATCTTCTCTCACTAGACTTAAGTTCCTGGAAGGCTGGAAATGTGTCTGCCTAGTGCCATAATCCCAGCATTCTTACAATGCCTGACATCTCATGGATGTTCAGTAAATAAATGCAAATGTTAATGTAGTAGTTTTCATTTGGGCCTTATTATTTCTACTATTAATCACTGAATATGCCCAGTATATTAATTTTTAATGATTTGCTAACGTTTATTTCAGGTAGCTTTCCAGGAATCAGAATGATATCTACATTCCATGTAAGACTCTGTGTTTTAACATGGAAATTTAACTCATTCACATTTACTGTGATACTGATCAGTCTGGGCTCATTTCTGTTGTTTGAAGTTGTTTATTACTTTACTTCTAGGCACAGTGGCTCAAGTATATAGTCCTAGCACTGGTGAGCTTGAGTCAGCCAGGAAACACAAGAGACCTGCTATGGAAAATAAATAGATAGGGGCTGGAGAGATGGCTCAGTACTTAAGAGTACTAGTTGCTCTTGAAGAGTGTCCTGGCATTATTCCCAGTATCCATATGGCTGCTCACAATACTGTATAACTCCAGTTCCAGTGAACCCATCTCCCTTTTCTGGTCACCACAGCTTGCTTGTGATACATAGACACACATGTAGGCAAAACACTCATACAAATAGAATTTAATTTAAAAAAATTAAAATAAATAGTGACAATGAAACAAATAGTTGTTTATTATTATTTCCATACTAGCAATCATCTTGATTAATAGCTGACGTATATGAATACTTTACAATACACCAAGCCTTTCCATCACAACAACCTTATGATTCATGTTGCAAGTGCAGGAAAAGAGATGTTGTGGGGCTCAGTCTCCCACATAGGCCCTGTGAGCTCTGAGTTGGTCAGGTGGGCAGACTCTCTTACCCTCTAGTTTCCTCTTCTTCTCTAGTCTAGGGTCTGACTTTTCTCTCAAATGACTTAAATGTTCCACCTTCTATTTTTTATGCCTCTAGTATTTAACATTTAAACCATTAATATTTCGAATTTTTAAAAATTCAACATCTTATTCCCCCCTTTCCTGAAAACTACAGCTTTACCAGCCTGTATCCACCACCATGCCTCTTCCTGAGGTTTAGTTGAAATAACCTAGAATTTTTATTCTAGATTGCCATACTGTCACTAATGTCATGCTGCACATTTCTTTTCAGATGACCTGCCAATCTTTTTTATTTTATATTCTAGAAAATTTCCTCTATTACTATATGTCTCACTGATATGTTTTCCTCTGTGTCCACTCTATTACACGGCCCCTTCATTTCATTTTAGAAATTGGTCATCAGACCACCATCATATTAACTTCCTAAATTTCTTTTTTATTCTCTGATTGATCCTTGGTCATTGCAATCTGTCTTTATTCTGATGAAACTCCCTTCTAGCTCTTCCCAAAGCTACTTAGATCTCTTTTCTATTTTTCCTTCCTTTTCAAATCTCCCCCCATTCTCTCCGCCAGCAGTGTGCCTTTGTTGTATCCTGATAATGCTGTTGATTACCTCTCAAATTATTTTTCACAGTCCAGTCTGATTTGTCACCACAGGTCATGGTTAGCTTTGATTGTCAACTTGACACAGTCTAGAGTCATCTGAGAAGGGACTCTACTGAGAAACCACTCAGATCAGATTGGCTAGTGGATGTGTCTATTAAGGACTGTCTTGATTGTTGGTGATACAGCATGGGTGGAACCATTTCCTGGGCAGGTGGTCTTGGCCTATTGTATGAAAGCTAGGAAACATGAGCCTGCAGGCAGATAATCAAGCCATGCTCCTCCATGTTTTCTGCTTCAAGTTCCTGCTTGAGTCCCTATCCTGACTTCCTTCAGTGACAGACTGTAACCGGAAGTATAAGCCAAAAATTCTCCTCCCCTACACTACTTTTGGTCACATTATTTCATCACAGCATCAGAAATCACACTAGAACACTGCAGTAACTCATTTTCCCTGTCACTGAAGGAGCCTGTCTGTTTCATCATCCTCAACAGTGTAAGGCAGAGCAGGATGCATGCGGATGGGAGGACATGCTCCGAGGCAGGCTTCCTGTTAGGTGATGAACAGGGAACAGGAAAGGCGAGAGACCAGATGCAAACTCTTTCCTTTGGGGGCTTAATGTTCTCAGGTAGTTAGTTCATCCTTTGGCAGAGCCAAGCTTCTCGTCATCCTCTGCAACATTGAAGATTTCTGAAATTAACTTGGGGTCAGTTCCACTTCTCTGCCAAGTTCCTCCCACAGGGGTACACTGCTCTCTCCCTGGCCAACACATGACATTAATCACTCATGATGAAAATAACCTTCACAAAGAACTTTGTCCAAAGACATGTGAAGGGCTATGTTTGGATCATTTGAGCCTCGAAATTACTCCTTGAAGTTGTCTCCTTCATTTCCCATGTTCTACTGATATCAAGACCAAGGCTGAGAGTGATAATGAAGCCATGGAGACCCCAGGCTTTGTCCAGGGTAACATAGGTAAGGATGGAGTCATGAGGTGGCCCCAGAGAGACTTCAATACTTGCAGGCCCATGGTGCCGTCATTTGCTAAGCTGCCAGCTTCCCCTGTTGGGGTATGGAGCATGGAATCCTCTTTAACCCTTGATCAGGTCACAGAACTTGGAGGAAAACCATTTAAAAAGTGTCTGGAAGAGACAAAGGCATGGATTATAAAGAGGTGTGCATTAAGCACTGAGGCGTAGAATTCTGCTATCTGAGATGAGGATCTGTAATGGCTTAGCCAGGCCACACTTGGGAGACTTAAGAATCTGTGATAGCTCAGCTTCAGGCTGTCATTATTGTGATTTATAACTGGGATTCAGCCCCTCACATAGCAGCCATGTGCCATTCTATTTAAACAGCAGTGTTCAAAAGATTGCTCCTGCTTGCGTCAACATGTTTAATAGGAAACACAAGCCACTCTGGAGACCCCAGGCCTATCTTCTAACCATTAGCTACTTGGATCGCTCAAGAACTTGACTCTATTTTTAAAGTTTGGAGAGACAGGAGACTTGCTGGGTGAGCTTCATCTAAGGCTCCAACCAGATGCTGTCTGCCACACAAACCAGCCAGAGAGGCCATCCAGCAAGCCAACTAGATGGCAGCTGTCAACTGAATAAACAAGGTGATGGGCAGGAGCAGCAAGGCATTTTCCTTACCACAAACAGTCAGCAGAATACCAGATTATCTTTTCTTAAGGCTCTCATGGGTCACCCTCTATTTGTTCTATCAAATCTTTGATTTTTGTTGGAGGAACTTGACTAAGCTGCCTGTGGCAAAGCAGAGGGACCACACCTTAATAGCTCATGGAGAGAAATCTGTTTTCCAGATCTATCACCAGCTCATGCTGGCATGAATCTGCTCTGAAATATGAGGCTGTGAAGAGGATTTTTCAAAGAGCGTTGCCTCAAAGTTGCAAGATCGTATTGAACAGGACAATTTATATGCAGGGCCTCTGTATTCATGAGCTGATAGCACACTTCCTCTCTTCCTTGATCTTTGTGTTAGGTAAAATAGCTAAACTCTCTGGTCTCGAGGCTTAGTTTGGAAACGAGAATAACGACAGTGTGGAATAGAGTTGTGGAGACCAAGTTAGACCATCCATGGAAAGTGCTCAGAACATCGCCTGTAAAACTTCCATGGATGTTGGCTGTTATTGTATTGGACACTGGATTTTAGCTATTAGATCCAAGTGGTGAGTGCTAACATCACAATCTTTTCAGATGACCCAGCTCGGGAAGCTGAAGTGGACTGAATTCACACATCTCACATGTGACAGCACCAGGACTCCATCCTCTAAGGTTTGCTGCTGAAGCTGTGGGATCTTCTGTGCTTACAGACTGGCTTTTATTGACGTGTTTGCTGGTGTTCTGCCCCCACCACCCCCACGCTCACACAACAAAGGATGCTGCTATAAGACAGGCTCACTTGTCTGTGATTGCAACTATTGGGAGGATCACATTGAGAGCACTTCCCACCACATCACACGGCAGTATCTGCATGAATGGGAAGAATTCTTTGGGACTCGGTTTTCAACAAATGGTGTTCCTTTCTGAACGAGTGGTTTGCTTTATTTTTCTTACAGAGAACTGTGACTAATCAAGTTCCTTCTTTGTTTGGGCTGCTAAGAAGCATAGGACAAAATTTGTGGTCTTTTTCTAGTACTTACATGTACTAGTCTTATCCCAGATTTATGAGATTTCTTTTCTTATTTCTCTCTGCTTTCATCCCCTTGATAATGTATTTTACCACACTGAATAGTATACATTTTTATAAACATCCACAGTGCCTTCATGGAATAAAGCAAACATGGATGTTTTGTTTTTTAATCTAAAAATACAGCTCAGTACATGTTCATCTTTTTCTTGGGTCTGGCCTTTCTAATCCTGGTGGGTCTGATGTGATTTTTTTTCCCCAGGGTTGGACAAACTCCACTGAACACATGAACTCAATTAGTCATTTCATAGTATTTTCTCATCAGTAGCAGGAGGGTTCTAGATTGCTTTAAACTATAGCTATTTATCAACTCAGACAATTTTATTATCAAACTCATGCTAACTTCTCTCATGGCTGATGGGAGCATGGAGAATGAGGAGGCAACCAGAAGAGGGAGCAGCTACATCAACTCATACTCCTCAGAAAGCCCCATGGCTCATATCGCCCTGGTTCAGGTTAGCACACGATGCTCTTTGGCATCTTTGTGTTTCTTATACTTTAATTGAGTGAGAACGATTTCTTGGTGTTTATTACTTTCCTGTTGCCAAATATTATGTGACAGTACCTACTAGATAATTGAGTGCCATAAATAGATTCTATATCATATGTAGATGGATAGATGATAGATGATAGATAGGTAGATAGATAGATAGATAGATAGATAGATGATAGATAGATAGATAGATAGATAGATAGATAGATAGATAGATAGATAAAACAAAGATGGTAATGGTAGGTAGATGGGTGATTGATGATAGCTAGTTAGATGATAAATAGACAAGATATATTATGATAGGTAGATAGATGATAGATAGATGCTAGATATCCATAGATAGATAGGTGATACATAAATAAATAGATTATAGATAAGTATTCATAGACAAGTAAATAATAAATAGATGATTCCTAGTGTGGTGGTGTGAAAAAAATGCTCCCCCAAAGGGAGCGGATCTATTAGGAGATGTGGCTTTGTTGGAGTAGATGTAGCCTTGTTGGAGGAAGTGTGTCACTGTGGGGGTGGGCTTTGAGGTCTCCTATGCTCAAGTATTCCCAGCGAGACAGACCATTTCCTGTTGCCTGCAGGATGTAGGACTCTCAGCTCCTTCTCCAGCACCATGTCTGCCTGCATGCTGCCATGTTCCACCATGATGACAATGGGCTGAACCTCTGAACTGCAAGTGAGCCACCCCAACTAAATGTTTTCCTTTAAAGATTTGCTGTGGTCATGGTGTCTCTTCACAGCAACAGAAACCCTGACTAAGACATATAGATAGGTAGATAAATGATTTATAGGTAGATAGCTAGGTAGATAGACCAGATTCACTTCATCTTTCTCAATGACTGAATCAAGGACGCAGAGGAAAGACGTTCAACATAATGAGTTAGATGGAGGAATTAAAGCATTCCTGGAGAAGTTCCATGAGCACTGTGTCTAGAAAATGAAGACTTTAGTCAGACAGTGAAGAAAGGTGCCAAGATTCTGAGCAAAGCAGAGGGTGCATACACAGTCACAAGGCTGAGAGAAAGCACAGCACACGTGGGAAACTGGGAAAGAGAGAACAGAATGATATGAACTTGGGACGTGCATTTTATCTCAAGGACTATAAGGATGAGTGGATTCTAGGTGGGAGAAAGGGGCGGACTTATTCAATGAATGCAGGTGTGGCTGGGAAGGATTACTGCGACTCAAATGAGGACTGTAAATCACTGGCAGATATTGAGGAGAGTACTCAATCAATCCAGGAGAAAAATGATGAGGCTTTCAATTAATTAGGCTGTGGGAGCTGTGACGGTGAGAAATGCAAGGTGATAGCATCAACAGACATAGTGACCCGTGCATGAGGAAGATGTGTGTGTGTGGGTGGTGGTCTATAACACTTCTCATGTCTTCGTGCTGCTTAACAATATGGATGTAGCTGTCCTTGCCTGCACCAGAAAAAAAAGAAAGTAGAGGAAAGGTGATTAAGTCAATGCTGGACCTTAGAGACCATGGAAAAGCCCAATGAAGAAGACTTGTAGACACACAGTCCAGCTCCAAAAATTGATTTCTGCAGGCACAGGTCAGCCTGGGGTACTGTGCACACAGTGTGTAACTACAGGTCAGCCTGGGGTACTGTGCACAGTGTGTAATAACAGGCACAGGTCAGCCTGGGGTACTGTGAACACAGTGTGTAACAACAGGCACAGGTCAGCCTGGGGTGCTGTGCACACAGTGTGTTACTACAGGCACAGGTCAGCCTGGGGTACTGTGCACATAGTGTGTAACTACAGACACAGGTCAGCCTGGGGTACTGTGCACACAGTGTGTTACTACAGGCACAGGTCAGCCTGGGGTACTGTGCACACAGTGTGTAACTACAGGCACAGGTCAGCCTAGGGTACTGTGCACACAGTGTGTAACTACAGGCACAGGTCAGCCTGAGGTACTGTGCACAGTGTGTTACTGCAGGCACAGGTCAGCCTGGGGTACTATGCACAGTGTGTAACAACAGGCACAGGTCAGCCTGGGGTACTGTGCACACAGTGTGTAACTACAGGCACAGGTCAGCCTGGGGTACTGTGCACATAGTGTGTAACTACAGGCACAGGTCAGCCTGGGGTACTGTGCACAGTGTGTTACTGCAGGCACAGGTCAGCCTGGGGTACTGTGCACAGTGTGTAACAACAGGCACAGGTCAGCCTGGGGTACTGTGCACACAGTGTGTAACTACAGGCACAGGTCAGCCTGGGGTACTGTGCACACAGTGTGTAACTACAGGCACAGGTCAGCCTGGGGTACTATGCACAGTGTGTAACTACAGGCACAGGTCAGCCTGGGGTACTGTGAACACAGTGTGTAACTACAGGCACAGGTCAGCCTGGGGTACTGTGCACACAGTGTGTAACTACAGGCACAGGTCAGCCTGGGGTACTATGCACAGTGTGTAACTACAAACACAGGTCAGCCTGGGGTACTGTGCACAGTGTGTAATAACAGGCACAGGTCAGCCTGGGGTACTGTGCACACAGTGTGTAACTACAGGCACAGGTCAGCCTGGGGTACTGTGCACACAGTGTGTAACTACAGGCACAGGTCAGCCTGGGGTACTGTGCACAGTGTGTAACTACAGGTCAGCCTGAGGTACTGTGCACAGTGTGTAACTACAGGCACAGGTCAGCCTGGGGTACTGTGCACACAGTGTGTAACTA
Source organism: Peromyscus attwateri (assembly GCA_902168425.1). NCBI lineage: Eukaryota > Metazoa > Chordata > Mammalia > Rodentia > Cricetidae > Peromyscus > Peromyscus attwateri. The sequence continues at coordinate 14,770 of CABHPP010123044.1, forward strand.
CAGGCACAGGTCAGCCTGGGGTACTGTGCACAGTGTGTTACTGCAGGCACAGGTCAGCCTGGGGTACTGTGTACAGGCGGTAGCTGCAGGCACAAGTACAATATGCTTTCCCACAGGTCAGGAGAGACGGAAGGACAGAACACTAGGAGACATGCTTTCAGTGATAAGCACAAGAGAACCCAAAAATACATGCTATGAAATACATTCAAGAATGCCAGGAGAAGCCACGGGGTGAGGTGAGCAGAGGACCTGGCAAATGCTGAGCAGAACTTCCTGAGCAGCTCGTGAAGTCAATTGCTGGTGGGAATCTAAAGTTCTATTTCCAGTGGAGATTCTGACCTGGAAGAGAAGTCAGGAAAAGTGAACAGAAGTGTTAATCATTCCTGGAGTTTGGCCGTGAGAAAAGTAGGGAGGTGACTGACGGTGGATATGAGATCAAGAAAAGACATTGAGAAGCCAAGGGAGACTGGAGATAATTACCTGTGGAGGGGATGCAACCTAGTGACCAGGAGTACTGGAGTATTATAGATGAAGAAAAACACTTGAACAGTTTTGGAAAAGGTTCATGTTCTCAGGAATGAAATTCAGAGTGTGGGATGGAGAGAAGAGACAGGAAAGATGACATCCCATCCATTAATGCAAGGTAAGGACAGACAGCTACACACACACACACACACACACACACACACACACACACACACACTCACACACACTCACACACATATATACATATCATGATAATGACAGGTACAGATAATTACAATCTCTCTCTCTTCCTCTCTCTTTCTCTCACACACACATACACACACACCAAGGTAAGGATGGTATAGATAATTACATTATTAGACACACACACATACACACATACATACATACATACATACTAAGGTAAGGATGGTACAGATAATTACATTATTACATACACACACATATATATGTATGTATATATATATATATGTAAAAAACATTAAAATGAAAAAGAAAGCAGCCCATGGCAACTGTTTAAGAACTATGGGGAACTTTCACAACCACTTTTCAGGGAAGCAGAGACGGAACTATCTAAAGGCTCATAAACTACTCAGACTAGGTGAGGTTCAAAAGGCCAGACAAAGAGGGCATGCGGTGCATGGCATGCTAGTCTTCCCCAGCATGCAGCAGGAAAGCTCATGCAGGAAACAGAATTTGAATTCAGACTTGGGACTTTTCTGGCTATTGAGTCAGACATACAAGAATGTTGAGCTCAGCAAACGTCCTTCCTAATGAGGTGAGAGCTAATGAAACTGAAGCTCCAGGCCTCTACCGTGTGTGCCTGACAGGACCTGGCAGTGTGTACACATGATCACATTGTCAAACATAGGGACATTGCTATGAAACATCCGCAAATCCGTGTCTTCTGGATGAGACAGGGCCACTGAACGCGTGAACTCACTGTGGTCGTGGTTGCCTGCATAAGACCTGTGTGAGATCAAGGCAGTCAATATCCCAGCACGGACTGTGGGAGGAACACATGAGGCCTCACCCCTAGCTGAAGGCATATTGGCATTTGATGGCTACCGGGCATGGGGGAGTCATTTTTCTTTAGGTAGGTTGTCCACGGTAGGTTGTCCACGCTCCAGTGCACAGCCCCACACCCATGGAATACAGGCAGCACTAAATGGTCTCAGGGGGTTCAAAATAAAAGGTGATGAAGTTGTAAAGGGGATGTTTTAGGGGAGAGTTGTGGGGGAGTGTGGGGTGAATATTATCAAAGTCTGTTGTATACATCTATGAAATTCTCAAATAACAAATACAAATACATAAATACAATGAGCTTTCCAGAATTTACCATATAACTGAAGTGGGAGCTCTTAACAAAAAGACTGGTCAAGGTGCATAGCATAAGTGCCTATGGACTGCTTAGCCCTAAAGGAGCACCTATATAACACCTTTCCCCACCCCAAAGTTCAGGGAACATCTTAAAAGAGGTGGAAGAAAATTTGCAAGATCCAGAAATCATTTATATGGTGAATTCTAGAAATTCTTTGCTCCCTGAAACTGTGATAAAAATCAAAGGCAGGCATTTTTCAGTGAGATAAATGGATCTCACAGAGGCCAGCACCAAAAGGATGTAGACAGTAGCTACTCAGTGATGACACAATGCTGAAAACTAGTTATTGCTTAAGATAAACTGTCATGCCAGGAAATCCGCAAGATCATAAATGAAGGAGGTTTAATAGAAACATCCCCACATTTGACAATTCTCCCAAAATGAACGCGGTCTTACTATAACAACCTGAGAGGCCAAAAGAAATTTTCTAAACTGCAAGTGAACGAAACTAGCTTTTTAAAAAAGATTTATTATGTAAACAGTTTTCCAGAATGTATGCACCAAACCTCATTATAGATGGTTGTGAGCCACCGTGTGCCTGCTGGGAATTGAACTCAGGACCTATGGAAGAGCAGCCAGTGCTCTTAACCTCTGAGCCATCTCTCCAGCCCCCTAAAACTAGTTTTACATCAGTAAATCATTTGGTGATGCCACTGTACCACAACGGACACTCCGTTTTATCTCCTAATGGACTTGCATTTGCATATTCATGATTTGCATTTATTCTAGGTGTTTTTAGACATTTCTTTCTGAATATAGTTAGGACATTCTACTAACAGTTCATTACCTACAGTGATTTCAGGGCAATGATGACAACGAAGGAGTACTTACCATTAACAACACACTGATAGTGGCCAGGGTATGAACCCCTGTTCAAGGCCAGTCTTCCTACACTGTCACCTCCATACAAGCCTGTCTGTACATCCCAGTATATAAACAACTGTCTGGTATGTTAGAATAGGTTCAACTGATAGTTTTTAGGTGAATTCATGAACCTATATATGTAGTATGCTAGGCTACCATAAAAAATATTAGGTTGAGGTTAAGTAGAAACTTATTTCTTTCAGTTGTAGACAGAGAAAGTATGAAATCAAGGTATTGGCAGGATTAGGGTCACACATAGCCTCCAACATGGATATCCCTCTGTGTGAGCATCATGGTGTCTTTTAGTCTGTGTCCTAATCTCTTCTCCCCTAAGACAAAGTCTTATGTATCCCAGATTGGACTCAAACTCAGCTAAAGATGTTCCTGACCTTCTGATCTTTCTGCACATATTTCTCCAGTGCTGAGATTACTAACATGCAGCACTACACAGTTCACTCCATGTTGGGGTAGAAGCGAGGGACGGTGAGCACTAGGTGAGAATCACTCCACTGATGGAGCTACCCCTCAGCTCCCTAACCTCTTCTTGTGAACGTACCAGTATATTAGATTAGGGGTCAACCCTAATGTACTCATTTTAAGTCAAATTGCCTCTTTAAAGATTTGATATCCAAATGGGATTACAGTCTGGGGAACTATAGATGGGAAAAATCAGTATGTGACTTGGAAGGACACAATTTACTTCGTAACATTATGAGTGACACCACCCATCTCTTCAGAGCATTCTCTGTGTGGGTGACAAAAGTTACTATAGCTTTAGAAAGCTTCTAGGGAATACTCTGAGCCAGCTCCTTCCGTGTCTCCTCAAGTCTCCAGGAAGGATATTTGGTAGTTTATAACTCATCTGAAGCATGGGTACAATAGGTTATCTAGAGCCATTCCCAAACTCATTTCCTGCCAACAAGGTCTCCGTGGCTCATGTCTCTAGACATTCTAGTTCACTTCTCTATTGCTGTGATGAACACTATGAGCAAAAGCAACTCGGGGAGGAAAGATTAATTTCATCTTACAGATTACGGTCCATCATCTAGGGAATTCAGGGCAGGAACTCAAGGCAGGAAATGAAAGAGACCGTGGTGGAGTGCTGCTTACTTGATGACTTTCATGGCTTGCTCAGCTTGCTTTCTTATATGACTAGGGATGGTACCGCCCACAGTGGACTGGGTCCTCCAACATCAATTATTAATCAAGAAAATGCCCCACAGTCATGCTAATCTCATGGAAATATTCCCTCAATTGAAGTTCCCTTCTTCCCAGGCAACTCTAGTTTCTGTCAAGTTGACAGAAACTAAACAATACAGGAGACATCAGCCCTGGCTGGGTGGCTGTGTGCCTGGCCATAGTGAAGCCAGCTCACTAGGTTGCAAGTACCACAGACTGAAAGAAGCTGCCAGTGGTGGGGGAGGTCTGACTGGCAGAGTGCAAATGGCCTGGTCTGTCTGCAGCTGTCTAGGGATCGAATTTCCATGTCACCTGCTTTGGCCCAGGCTTCAGGAACTGAGCTGTCAGGCAAAGCCCTGTAATTGCCCCCGACTCATCCACACCTTCTCCAACTGTCTCCTAATTGAGGTTTAATGGCTTTGGTCACAGAAGGGGGCTTTTCCTGTCTTCATAGATATGGACTCTTTCATCTGAACATCAGTCCAATTAGTTTAGCATCTGGGATAATTGACAGAAGTCAGACCTGACTGCGTGGAATTCCCCAGGCCGCAGAGGTCTTTGTGGTACTTGCCTGGATGGGTGTATGTATTTTCATTATAGTTGGATGCCATTTAGAAAAACGGGACTAAGTAGAAATAGAGGAAGTAAGAGCCTATGGGGCTTTCTGAGTTGGTTATACCTGACTTTTATTTGCATTTTTAAAAATCTTAAATGCTTCTTGTTTTCACTTCTTAAGTGAACTAACTGACTTCAACACTTTAGATTTCCTATTTCAAATGAGGTATGGCTTATTTGGGTCCCCTTTGAGTTCATTCTTCTGCCGTAATTGGCATTCCACCTGGAGCCATATTTGGACTTGATTATCATACTATAGCAGTTCCACTCCAGATCTTGGGAGACTCTAAACTGGGTCCAAAACTGCAAGGGCCAAAGTCTGCAGCTGCATTTGGCCTCCTGGAATCTTGTAGCTCCAGGGCATGAGTAGGGATGATGCCTTCAGTCATTGGCCAGGCAAGCATGAGGGAGCTGGCCACTGGAGTGTCTCCTCTGTTTGGACTGGCTGTCTTTACCATAGCAGCTTGGGAGGTATGTTGCAACTGAGGACAGGGTCCTCTACAGTGGGCTCCTGATGAGACAGTAGCTTTGTTCAATTGTCTGGCTCCCGATGAGACAGTAGCTTTGTTCAATTGTCTGGCATATATACAGACGTGTTCTTGCCGAGAGGAAGGTGATTATCACCATTTTGAACTTAGCTATGCAGCGACTGGCTAGCCTAGATTTTTCTTAAAGTGTGAAACAGACCAATGTAACCTTTAAAAACACTGTTTTGAGAAGGAGATGCATGCACATATTTATTGAATTATCGGGAACTGTTCCAGGGTTGAATGGAAAGGAAGTGGGGGGGGGCAGCTCCTTGGATAGCCTGCAAACAGGCGTATCTTCTGCTGCTTCATATGTTTCAACCTCAAGTCAACATGGCTGCTCACAGGTCATATCACAGGAGGAGAATAACAGACATGCACAGGTTTCTGCTGTAGGCATAGATGAGTGAAAAAATATGGGAGTCTTACGTAGTTCATCTTTGAAGGAATCATTCCCATCAATCAGCCTGTATGTGTTTATTAACCTTTTCTGAGGTCCTCAGCCCCATGCTAGGGTACTGGGAAGAAAGATAACACATGCTGCCTGCTGTCAAGAGAGAAAAAAGTTGGCAACAGGCTTAGGTCTAGGCAGGGTGCAATGAAGAATGAACTTACATAGCTCACTTAAAAAATTCTCTAGGGATTTCAGGAGGTAGAGAGAGCTAAAGACAGTCACTAACAGTGTGGGGGCACTAACTATATTTTGAGTCCTTTGTCAAGACTTGGCAAACATTACTTTACATTTTTAAACCTCACAATGAAGTGGATTCTATTGTCATTTTCTACAAACAAGGTAACCAGTCCATAAAGGTGTACTATGCCTAGTAGCACATTTAACCAGTGGCAGATTCACAATCTTTTATGAAATTATTTAGTCCATCAGAGTATATAAAGAACTAGAGAACTATGCCTTATAAATCCACACCAAACTCATTTAAGACACAGTGAAGCCCCCCAAACAACCTGGGTGACCACGTCTCTTCCTCCTGTCTTCAGAGCTCTTAAACGCCACCTCTTAAATTTAGAAGTCTCAATTTCAACTACTACCCTAAATTATGTCTCAAAGAAATTAACAAGTATACTAGCCCTCAGAAAGGAGCCACGGAGTTGGTTGGATGGAAAGGCAATTAGAATATTGATCCACAAAGGAAGGGGCTTTGGAACAGGGAGAGCAGATGGGGAAAGACTAGAAGAACGCATCAGGAGGAGACGTGAGGCTTGGCTGGATGACAAACTCCATACTGGCCTCTCTGAAATACAGCTTTTAAAGGCTGAGAAGATGGACACGTGGGTAAGACCCCTTGATGCACAGGCATGAGGACCTAAATTGGAGTCCTCAGCACCCACATGAAAAGCCAGGTGTGCACACCTCTAACTAGTGTTGTCTGGGAGCAGAGGTGGGAAGAGCATGGGTCTTTCTGGCTACCAGCTGAGTTCCAGGTCTGTCTCTGCAGAATGGTGCAGGGGGTGATAGAACAGAGTGCCTGATGTCTTCCTCTTATTACCTTCAAGGTTAATTACTCCCTCCTCTGGGGACATATTTCTGTGATGGTGAGTATTCCACTATGTAGAAACTATTGGCTTCTCAGTCTTGCTGCTCAACTGAGGCATAAATCCCACAAGGAAAGAACTGTTGTCTCTGAAAACCCAGAGCCTCCCCACATGTAAAACATTACCTGTTTTCCCTAGTGGAGCATCCTGAAAGACAACAGCATATGACACCATTGGTTCCAGAACAGTGTTGAAAAGAGTTGGAAAGAGTTCTGCAGCCATGGTTCGCTCACATCCTCAACTCTCAGCCAGTACTGCAAGGATGCTCCCTTGTACTGCAACCTGCCTCTGAAAACCCTGGGGCAGCCCTACTGGTAGAGTATGTGCCAGGAAGCTCATGGGCAAAGCACACACTCCCTCACTGCAGTCAGACACCAGCCCGAGAGAAACGGCTCTCCACTTGCGTCAGCCCAGGGCCATGTTTATGGTTCAGCTGTGTAAAGTCAAAAATTTGAGATTCCTAAGAGGTCCCATGAAGACCTGGTATATGATGGTACTCAGACAAATGCTAACAGACTAAACTGTTCAACTCCTCCCTTAATACTATATCAGGACCATGGGCTTAAAAACTCATCTGATTATGATGCCAAGCAACAAGTTTGGTTTCTGTAGGAACAGACCAACAGATTCCTGTGCACAGGCACTTGGGATGAAGCCACAAATCCTGTGTATTTCTCTTATTTTATAGAAAAACAAATGCTTTTAATTACAAAGAGGTAAGACAGTTCAGATAGAGAGATGAGGTACACGGAATGCAGGACACTCGTCACCTCTGAGTACAGTGATCCATTGAGTGTAGTGGGAATAGCTCTCTCTTTTTCATGTTCTGCTCCTTATTCGCCCATGCAGTGGGACCCTCTGCTTCCCTGCCCCTTCTTTACAGTAGGAGACTGAAACCCTAGAGCTCTTGGGTACGAGGCTGTCTGAACAGAGATGCTGGGGAAGCTATTCCATTCCAGTCTTGATCCAGGAGAATTTCACAACTGTCTTCCTTTGACCTGTAGTTCTGTCGCTATCAGGGGTACAGTTTCCACCTCCAACAGCAGGTGGAAAGAATAACCCTTTAGACCTACCCTGTACCTGAACCTGCCTGAACCCCATTCATGTCAAGGAGCTTCAAAGAAAGATGCACTCCCAGGTCCATTGCCCTCCGCACTGAAGGAAACCTTTAGTGGGAAGACACGAGGTTAGCTGACTCCTACAGTTCATTCCCATGTGACAGACAGACTTTTATTTTTGGCAGAGTTACCATCTCTTCCCAGGAATAGATTTTTACGTTGCTAATGAGATATGTGGTGCACTGCCAAGGCTCCCAACATTTCAGTGAGACAGTGACTAGTTATATGGCTGAAGGCAGGGTAACCAGATATGCATCTTCAGAGGAAGATAAATGGTCATTTTTTTTAAAAAAAAAAGAGGATGGAAACATCTGGATATTTGGTTCTCCTTTGGGAGCTTTATTAACTTCACAAGTAAACATGGCTTTCAATTTTGAGTCAGCAAGAATTTGAAGACAGATTTTTCCATGTGAGTACTGAACTAATGGGGTCAGGTTCGGTCACTCTAAATATTGCTCCGTTTGTCAAAGGTCCTCATAGAGCAAAAGACAAAGGCTGTGCGGATGCTTGGAAATGGCTTTCCTTGTGAGAGAAGGAAAGAAAATGTGGGTAAAATTCTCTAATCAGAATTTTCAAAAGGAATGACCTAAGTTACTCTCATCTGCATGGTCGTCTGCTTGTTTCTTTTCTTTTTGATATGAATGTTTAACAGCTTTATTCGCTATTAGAAAAAACAAACAAAAAAATCTACCCCTCTATTGGAAAATTTTTAAGTATTTCTAGTACAGTCACAGAATAAAACACAACTCGAAAGTATAAGAACAAAACTCTGATCTATACAAGGCATGGATGACCTTCAAACGCCTTCTGTTTAACCAGCCACAGAAGGCTACATGTCACAATTTTCCATCTCTGAAAAGACAAAATGGCAGAGACTGAGAGAAATTGTTGTTGGCAAGCAGATGTGGTAAGTAGCCACAAGGGAAATATCCTGGCTTCATGGAACTCTTCTGTGTCATTTTGATAGTGAAGACATGCCTTTTATTATATACCAAGACAAAACCATGCAGCACAGATGTCCAGTGAAGGAGCAAAGAGATGGCTTGGTAGTCCAGAGCACTTGCTGCTCTGGCAAAGGATTCAAGTTTGCTGCCCAGCACCCACATCAGGCAACTCACAACCACTTGTAATATTAGCTCCAGGGTATCTGATACCCCTTCAGACCTCCCCAGACACCTCTTGCACACATGTGCATACACATAAAATTAAAAATGAATAATAAATATGAAAAGAGTGACTTTTATTGCATGTGTGAAACTAGTAAAGTCCTGAGTTGACATGTCAAGGTTCCAATGTCTCAGACCCAAGGGATTGGCAAAGCTGTCTCTGGGTGAGGCTCAGAGTGACAGCAAAGCCTTCCACTGGTCAATGTAGATGTTCAAAGTATGAACGTTGACAGTGTATGCAAGAAGTATCTACCAAAAGCTTTCTCCTTCTGGATATTGACAGCCTGAAGACTGTTCCCCTACAGTAGTGGTTCTTAACCTTCCTAATGCTGTAACCCTTTAATACAGTTCTTCATGTTATTGTGACCCCCAATGACAAAATTATTTTCACTCCTACTTCATAACTGAAATTTTGCTACTGTTATGAATCATAATATAAATATCTGATATGTAGGAATATTTGAAATGTGATCTTATGAAAGGATCATTCCACCCCCAAAGGATCCTCAACTTGCAGGTTAAGAACTGATGCCCTACGGAGACTGCTCCTACTGAGATTAGCTAAGCCTCCTGGACACACACACACACACACACACACACACACACACACACACACCCCACCTCCTTGTCCAGTTGTATGCAATAACACCACCTCTCTATTCAACTCTATATAACAAACATGCTGAGCTTCCAGGATGCTAAGACTTCTCCACTAGATAGCCCAGTAACCCAGTCCCAGTTTTTCTGTACCCATGTGTTTGTCCTTTCTTCATTCCCTCGCTGTCCCAGGTCAACCCCTGCAGCTGTGCAAGGATGCAGAAAACCGCCAGTAAAATTTAAATAAATAATACATTCGTCTATCACACTCTACCTAACCCTCCACTGTGAAAGTAGAAGTGGTACTTCACTCCAGACCAGGCCACAGTTTGAATGGTCTTTGATGCGCTCCAAGACCTGTGGAGACACAGCCTACTTTCCTCTAGCAGCTAAGAAACAGCATCAGTTAAACAATCTACAAGTTTCGGGAAGAGAGTCAATATGAACACTGGATCTTAGTGTCAGTCAATATGAACACTGGATCTTAGTGTCAGTCAATATGAACACTGGATCTTAGTGTCAGTCAATAT
>CABHPP010123044.1:24793-55283 GCA_902168425.1 Peromyscus attwateri
CACTGGATCCTTAGTGTCAGTCAATATGAACACTGGATCTTAGTGTCGGTTAATATGAACACTGGATCTTAGTGTCAGTCAATATGAACACTGGATCCTAAGTGTTTATTGTCTGGTTTGTTGTAGTGTAAGATCAAAGCAGCAGTTAATAGTATTTTTTTAAAAAAATCAAACTAAATTAATTGCTTACATTATCTCATAAAGAGAACTGTAATGATAAATATTTCACGATAAGACTGGAAGATGTACATATCCAAGAATAAATAGTTTACTTTCTGTCCATTATCTATCTATCTATCTATCTATCTATCTATCTATCTATCTATCATTTATCTTTATCTATCTGTCTCTCATCTATCTATCATCTATTTTTCTAGCCATATTACTATTCATACAAATAATTAATCCTGACTTTCACTTGAGCCATTTACTTCTGAAGGACTCTTAATTTCTCATAGATACTTAAAGTTATTAAATAAGAATTATTGTGTCGGGTGGTGGTGGCGCACGCCTTTAATCCCAGCACTTGGGAGGAGGCAGAACCAGGTGGATCTCTGTGAGTTTGAGACCAGCCTGATCTACAGAGCAAGATCCAGGACAGGCACCAAAACAACACAGAGAAACCCTGTCTCCAAAAACAAACAAACAAACAAAAAAGAGTTATTGTGCTTGGAATACGCCGTGTCCCCTACATGCTCCTGTGTCTGAACACTTGGTCCCCAGCTGGTGGCACTGTCTGGGAAGATCTTAGAATCTGTACGAGGTGAAACCTTATTGAAGGAGGTGGGGCACTGTGGGGAAGGGGGTGGGGCACTGTGGAGAAGGGGGTGGGGCAGTGGGGGGAGGGGGGGGGGGCACTGTGGGGAAGGGGGTGGGACGAGGCTTGGGATTTTATAGCCTTGTCTAACTTCTTGTTCTCTGTCAAAGCAGTGTGACCAGCTAGCTGGCTGCTGACTTCTGCCACCGTGCTTTCCTTGCCGTGATGGACCAAATTCTTGTGACTTGCAAACTAGAAAAAACCCTCCCTTTCTTAAACGGCTTCTTATTGTCACAACAATGGGAAAAGTAACAAATATAAGGGTAGAACACAAACAAATGGAAGCACTAAAGAAAACATGCTGTCCAGGGCCAGGTATGGTGGCACACACCTTCAATCCCAGCACTAAGGAAACAGAAGCAGGTGGATGCCTACAGGTTCAAGGCCAGCGTGGTCTACAGAGTAAGTTCCAGGGCAGCCAGAGCTACACAGAGAGACCATCTCCAAACAAAGGATCAACAACAACAAATTACAGTCTAAATAGGCGCAATGCTTCCTTACAGCAGCATAAAAGAGGCCTGATGCCCAGAGCATGCTGGGACAGGTCTGCCTGCACCATCTTCACAGCCCCTGTCCCAGTATCATTTCCCAGTGCAGTGGGCACAAGCTGCCCCCTTCCTAGAGGCTTCTCAGCTCAGCAGTCGGGTGAGCACCACTATGGCATCAGAGCCATGCCAAGGATTGAACGTTGATCTAACTTAGGGCACCATGAACACATGCCAACACCACTTACATTCTCTAGGCTGCTCCAGGAACTTTCTATATGTGACCACATTGAAGTCCCCGTACCACCTATGTGGTGGGCATTTTTCTCATTATCCCATGACCAACATCAGGAACCCTATCATATAAATGAGAACAGAAACAAGAAGAATCAAGAACATAGTCTAAAACCACATGGCAGGGAAGAGGCAGAACTGAGTTTCAAGCACCCATGGTGAGCACCATTCGTAATTGCTTCTAGATGTGTCAGCATAGACTCATCCTCGGGAACACACTGCAGCCCACAAAGCTTCTCAGCCTTGAAAAGGAACCTGGTTCTGATGAGACATGAGTGAGTGCTCAGAATTATGATTCCTTCTACAAGGTTTCCCTGTTGTTTGTCAGGCTTTGTTAAGTTTCCCAATACATACAGGGCTTTGCCTACATTCTGTGGTTACTGACGTAGGAAACAGGGCATTTGAGTCATGTGAGAAGAAGATACAAGTAATACCTTTGAATTTGACATATTGTTGAGTTCCTAGAGGTAATTTGAAAAATGAAACCTCATAAATCAACCCATCAATGTAGCTTATACATAGATATCTTAGAGATGTTTATGCATTATGATTGGAAATATATCACATTTACATAGGCCATATATATATATATATAATATGTATACATATGATAAACACATAATAGAAGCTGAGTGTTTACACATTGCATCTTATTCATTTATCACTTCCTGAAAGCATCACTGAGTGGCACAGCAAAGATGCAAAGTGAAGGCTGTCTGGCTCCAGCATCTGGGTCCGCAATCCCCAGGTGACATGGTTAGTTGGGTACCTCTTACTAATTCAATCTTTGGGAGCTTGAGTTTTAGGTTTGGGGTTTTTTTTTTGTTGTTGTTGTTGTTGTTTGGTTTTGTTTCATTTTGTTTTAGGGTATGTGTGTGTGTGTGTGTGTGTGTGTGTGTGTGTGTGTGCCTACACATGCCTGTACACATCCTAGTGTGTGCATATGTATGTAGAGGTCAGAGGATAGCTTGAGATTTCAGTCCTCAGGCTCTGTCCACCTGGCTTTTTGATACAGAGTCTCTCATTGGCCCGGGCTTACCAAGTAGCCTGGGGTGGCTGGTACCGCCTGTCTCCACCTCCTTGGTACAGCCACCACTTGGGTATTATTTTTAAGATGGGTTCTAGGGGCTCAAGAGAACTTGTGTTCTCAGGCTTGCAAGGCAAGCACTTCACCAACTAAGCCATCACTCCAGCCCATGAACTCAAGTTTTCTCCTATCCTTATGTGGGGCATAAATGATAAAGCCTACTTTGTCTTATTATTTTGAGAATGGTGTGAGATATATGAAACACCACATAGTATGTAGGCCACTTAACAGATTTTAGTTCTAAAAAATGTAAAAAAAACTCAAACACGCCAAGCAAGGATCTGACTTTGTCCCCACTGTCTCGTCCACCTTGCCTACCAATGCTTTCACACAGAAAAAAGTAAATAGAAAGACCTTAAGATGGGTTTTAGCTCTAAAAAAACCACGACCTCCATCATTTCTTCCAGTCTGATTTCAAAGACACAGCCCCTCATCCAATAGTCTCCTGAGGTAGAGTCCTTCCAAGGGTCAGCACGGCTCTCTTTGAGTCACGACTCCCAGTAGGTCATAAAGTTCAGTGACTAGGTTCAAAGTGGCATGCTTTGAACTCTTTTTAAATGAAGCAAAAATGAAACCAAACAGATTTTTGAGTATCAGAGCTTATCGCACTCTTCCTGGCCCATTTGCTTGGTGCAGCTTTTGCCTCTGTTGTGTTTAGTCTGTGAGAGACAAGCCAGTGCATTTCCTGTGTTAACGCTTTGTGGTTTTTCTGGTGAAGGGCGAAAAAAATCAAGGGACTCTTGGGGAATATCTTTGGGAACCTAGGGGTAATGATTGGTTTGAATGTCAACTAGCCACAGTTTAGATCACCTGATCAGTTGAGGAACTGCCTTGATGGCCTTAACTGACATGAGAAGACCCGCGCCACATGTGGATGGCACCTTCCAGTAGCCGCCCAGATGAAAGGGGTGTGGAGAATGGAAGACTCTTGCCTTTCTGCTTGCTTGGCCTGACTTTGTGCTGCTCCATTGATTTGGCGCTGATTTCTTCGCTGATACCAGAACCACAGTTTCCAGGCTCCATCACTGACTAAGGACCAGCCACTCTCCAGGAACCCCTTAGATTTTCTGTGCCAGACTGGATCCCGCCTTGTGGACTGAACTACAAGGTTCTAGATCTCCCTGGTGTGAGGCAGCCACTGGGGTAGAACTGTTAATAGGGGGGAAGACATCTTCTTCATTACTTTTGTTTATTTTCTGATTTTTCTTTTTAATTTGCTTCTGAATCTCCAAGTGAAGGAGATGTGTATATGTGGGGAGCCAACTAAGACAAAACATGGTGGGCGAAATGAGAGCGAAGGAGGAACCTAGGAGCTGACCCCGCAGTTGGTTGTGCTTTTGTATATATTTGAAAATTTTCACAACACAGAGTTAGATAGAGTTAGGCCCAGAAGAATAAAAAAATGACAACGTAGAATTTCGGGTCTACAATTTCAGGCACTCCTGTGTAATTGCTCTCCAGGAGACCCACGCTGCCCTTACGCGGCTTTGCACGCCGACTTTGAACGCCTTCCAAATGTGGTAATCTGGTCTAACTTGCTCGTTATTTTTTCAATATAAAAGATCATAGGCCCCTGTTAGACGCATCAGAATGCCATTTCTATTCATCTTGAGCAAAATGCTCTCCTCTTTCCACATTTTCCTTGAAAGGGGAGGAGGACAGAATGCGGCTGGGGGTGAGAGGCTGGAGAGAAGAACCGACCACTGAGTTTCCACTTTCCACAGAATGGCAAGGTCCTCGGGGAGACAGTAAATTGAAATTAAGGCTGTTTCAGGCAGCCTACAGGATGTGTCTGCAAATGTAGACACACCGAAATGGTGAAAAAGTCTGTTTGTGCCCATTCATACGGAGTGAGGGCCTTGTAATGTGCTCCAGCCCCTGGGAATGGTGGCTGGCCTGAGGAACGGAGGCCGGAAGAATGGGATGGATTTGACATAAGTACTTTTAAGTGCTCTGAAGGCCCCCACTCCTCCCTGCGGTTTACAGCAAGGTCCGCTGGGAGCCACAAGGAAAGAGCCCAGTGAATCCCCACAGCTTTTCGTTTTAAGGATAACAAATCTTAAAACAGGTGTGAGCTCAGAAAGCTCCCTTTCCTCCTTGTTTTCAGTCTTCTGTGGCCAGCCAGCTCTCTTGCTTTGTTATTATCATCCCACAGATGGAGCAGTCCGGAGTCCGCAAGGCAGGAGACGAGCGGGAAGCTGAATAAACAAAAAGCGCTTGGAGTGACTAATATTCATGAAGTCCGCTGGTCACGCACTATGAAATTTATTAAAGTGTGGTTTCCACGAGAATGTATTAGTGGGGCTAATGAACACAACTTTTTTTTTTTTTTTTTTTTTTTTTTTTTTTTTTTTAGGAGGCCTCCAGGAAATGGCTTCCTGGGCCTGGATGTGCCCAGTGAATAATGTGGCCAGAGATTATATCATCACAAACTTTGTTAGAGTCCAGAAGGTTGGCTGCTGGGGTCGGGGGGGGGGGGGTGCCTACAGCGAGGGAGGGGAGGTAGAGGTCTGACTGGGAAGGTCCCCTGAAGCCTGAGGACTGCACCGGAGGCCCCGGAGCTTGGGTGCTGCCACCTGGTGGAGAAGAAACGCCTTGCAAGGACCGGACAACATGGCGGCCTAGGTCTCCAGAGTCAAAGATTTGAATGCAAGGGTTCAGATTGCCATTAAAAACCCAGTGCATTCCACTCACTGTTTCCCTGGTTACTACAGTGTGTTTGGAGGATAGACAAGCACAGGCCTGGTCACCAGTTATGCTGAATCAGATCTGAATCAGATCTTAATACTTGTGCTACTTATTTTTGTATAGCTGTAACCAGAATGCCCGGTGGAGCATAAAAGGAGGAATCGTTTATTTTGGCTCACTGTTTCAGCCATCTGAGTCCGGAGATCCTGGCTCAGCTGATTCTGATTCTATGCCTGTGGTGACACAGTGTAGGGAGCGCGTGAAGGAAGACGCTGTTCTCTGAACAAGCGGGAGACAATGGAGCTGGCAAGGGCACTGAGGACTGGCATGTCCTTTGAAAGTCCCTCAGTGACCTACTAACCACCCCCACACCCACCCCACTCCAGCCCATGTGCGCCATCTCCTGTGGTTTCCAGAACGTCCCCAAAACAGTTCTTTCATCTAGGGACCAAGCCTGTGGTGGAGAGCATTACACATTCAGACAAAACAAGACAATGTGTGTTTGCTGGTTTTGTTCTTTTTCCGGGGTTTCTGTTTTGTTTTGTTTTTTAAGTTTTCTCATTCTGCCATTCTATCCCATCTGGACCTTCGCAGTTAATTTTCATGGCATCTTATCTTCAGTCTTAGGCTAATGTGTGTCTTTCTTAAATACATTTGCTTTATAATCAATTCCAGCTCTTCCAAAATGTTGAGGTCATCCTCTATTTCTCCTTTCATAATCCACTGCATCGGCAAGCGTATTCTCCTGTCTGTGGTCACAGCATCCCAGGACTACTTCATGTGGACACTACTTTCACCCTCATTTGAGCCACTGATGTGGCTCCTGAGTGATTGCCAAGGCCTCCTAACTGCACTGCTGGCTTCTAGCTTTACAGGCTCTGGTCTAGCCTCCACTAGCCAGGGTGAATCAAGAGAACATGATAAACACTTGCCTTCTCGGCCCAAGCTCATCAAAAATAAAGTCGAAAACTCTACAGCATGGTTCAAGGCCTGGTCACGACCCCTCACTGGTCTTGTCTCCTGGCTTCTGCTCACATCCTCTGTTTCACTGTCCTCCTAACTGGTCCCCAGTGAGGCTGGATTCTCATTGCTCTGCCCGCGTCCTTAACAAGAAGCAACTCAAGAGGGGAAGGATTTCTCTCTGGCTTACAGTTGGGGGAGAGTTGGTGGGTAAGGCATGGTACAGAAGCACGAGGCAGCTGTCATATTGCATATATATCGGGAATAGGAAGCAGGCCTTAAGTGGGGCCAGGCTATATAAATCCTCACAGTCCACCCCCAATGACCTGCTTCTTCCAACAAGGACCCGTCCGCTAAAGGTTTCATAACTTTCTGAAGCAGTACCAAGTATTCAAACACGTGTTCAGACCCCAGCAAAGGCTAACCATATCCTTGACTCAGTTCCCTCTGCCTGGAATGTTGGCTGCCAAGACACCCACATGGCTCTCCCTCCTTCCTCCAGGGCTCTAACTAAACAATGTTTTACAGACTAGCATTTCTATTACCATTTTTAAAACAATTTCCCCTCCCCTCCAATTCCATTATCCCTTCTTTTGCTGATTTATTTGTTTTTAAATTTTACTTTGATAAAACGCACATAAAATGTGCTATCTATAGCCACCTAATGTATTGGATTAATATAGATACATTCATAACTGGATGCACTCACAGTGAGTGTCTTAGTTAAAGTTACCATTGCTGTGATGAAACACCATGACCGAAAGTGACCTGGGGAGGACCGAGTTTATTTGGCTTACACTTCCAGATCACTGTTCATCCACATCCTGTTTATCTGGACAGGAACTCAAGCAGGACAGGAACCTGGAGGCAGGAGCTGATGCAGAGGCCATGGAGGGATGCTGCTTACTGGCTTGCTTCTCATGGCTTGCTCAGCCTGCTTTCTTATAGAACCCAGGACCAGCAGCCCAGGGGTAGTACCACCTACAATGGACTGAGACCTGCCCCATCAATCTATAAAGAAAATGCTCCCACAGGTTTGCCTACAGCCTGATCTATGAACGCATTTTTTTAAATTGAAGTTTTCTCTTCTCAGGTGACTTTAGCTTGTGTCAAGTTGACATAAAATTAGCCAGGACAGTGAGCAGCCATCACCATTGTACCACGTTTCCCCAGGACACTTTGTGTTCTCATTTAACAGAGTCCCTCTCTCCTCTCCACAGCTCCTGGCAATCAGCCATTCTCTGTTTCTTCACATAAGCGTACAGCCACCATGCCTGGCTTTTAATTGAGAATGATGATTTTTAAGGCTGAATAATATTCCATTTCGTAGATACAATATATTTGGCTGAATCTATTCATTCTTTTTGATCAGCACTTGTGTTATTTCCCTAATTTGCTACTATGGATAATGCTTCTATGAATGTAGGCACACAAATATCATTCCAAGATCCTGTTTCAATTGTTTTGTTTAGTTATTATTTCAGTTTCAATTGTGAGATATCCCTTACAGGCTGGTGAATCTGTTTAGGGACATTGTAGGACATTGGACGTGGGCCTAGTTGGAAGACAGAGAACAACAGAGGTAGGGCTTAAGGATTACAAACTGGCTCCACTTCTGGCCCAAGCTCTCTACTTCCTAGCTGACCAAACTGGGAGCAAGCCACACTGTGATCTCCTATCACCAGGGAGGTGACATTCCACTGTGCCTTCCCTACCGTGATGATCTGTATCCTCTGAACCTGGAGCAGAAATACACCTCCCCTCTTAAGTTTTGTTTCTGTCGGGTGTTTGATCATAATAATAAGAAAAGTAACCAAGACAGTTATAGGTCCATAAACCCAATCGCTACATCATCTAGTAGTTTCATATTTTAGGTTCTAGCTGTTTTATTACATTGACTGTTGCGTGCGTGTGTGTGTGTGTGTGTGTGTGTGTGTGTGTGTGTGTGTATGTGTGTGTGTACACATGTGTGAAGCTCAGAAGATACCTTGCAAGAGCTGATTCTCTCTTTCCAGCATGTGGGCCCTAGGGATGGAACTTCTGTCATCAACAAGCTCCTTTACCTGGGGAGCCACCTTACCTGCCCTATATTTCATTTTGAGGCACTGGTACACTGTTGCCATGGTGACTGTGTCCATCTTACACTCTAAAATAGCGCACGGAGGCTCCAAACCCTCCACACCTCACCTGCACTCTCCTTTCCACGGTGGCTCTTTTTGCACGGGTGGGATGTGATCTGCTTTTCTTCTGCGAATGTCCCTAACAACTGAGTACCGTTCTCACGTTTATTGAACACTTGTATACATTGCTTGATGAAACCTCTATTTGAGTCCTGCGACCACTCTTCCCAGTTGTCAATTTGACATTTGGAATTAACTAAACCAAGCAGCTGGGCACACCTGAGACGGATTTCTTCTTAATTACATCATTTGAAGGGGGAAGACCCACTTGTGATGCAGATCTTTTGCGATGGGAAGATCCACTGCAGGCCATACCTTCTGCTGGCCACACCTATAGAAAGGGCACGGAAGAAGGAAGCTCTTGCCCTTTGCCTGCTTGCTCTCGCTGTCATTGGAAAGTCCACTCCTTCGCTGGCAGTACAGCCTACTTCCTCAGCATTCAGGTGTAGAGTGAAGACCAGCTGAGACACCCAGCCTCATGGACCAAGCCTGTAAGCCACTTTAATAAACCCCACATACATTTAATAAATCCCACATGTGTGTTGTTTTATATATATGGGAGTGGGATCATTCTATCAGCTGTGTTCCTCTAGAATACCCTGACTAATGTAAGTCCTTTGTACATCTTTTGGGTCACTTTTTGTTAAATTTTGTGAACTCCGTGTAAATTTTAATTTCACCAATGGTATCTGTCTTCTAAAATGTGTGTGACTGTATCTAACATGCATACAAATGTACATAAAATTTCTTTATGGCCTTATTCCTTCTTTTCCCTCAAGTCTCCTACAATAGAAGGTAAGATCCCTGGAGGCTGCGACTGGGGGTACGCAGTGTGTGTAATGTGATTCCTTTATTCAGGAAGCTTTAGAAGCCAACAGTGCCAGCATGCAGAGCTGGGAATTTAGTCCTAGTTAATCCTTTTCAGTGCTTGGTCAACCTCACCGCAGCGATCAGAGGTCTCCACTTCCATAGAGAAGCCTTAGGTACACGTGTGTCCAGCTGGCTTTTGCTTTTGTTTTTGAAAAGGGGTTTTTCTATTGCCCAGGCTGACCTTCAACTCCTGGGCTCACATGTTCTTCCTGCTACAGCTTCCAGGTTAAGAGAGATTACATGTGCACGGCATCATTCCTAGATGTCATGGTTACTGTTCCATCCCTGGGAAGAGATGCCAAGACCAAGGCAACTCATACCAGAAAGCATTTGCTTGGGGACTTGCTTACAGTTTCAGAGGGTGAGTCCATGATCTTCACGGCAGGAGGGCAGGCTGACACTGGAAAGGTAAGTAGCTAAGAGCCTTTATCTGATCTGCAAGAGGAAGGCTGAGAGAGACCTGGCCTGACAAGGGCTTTTGAAACCTCAAAGCCTACCCCCAGTGACACACTTCCTCCAGCAAGGCCATACCTGCCTTCTCCAACAAGGCCATACTTCCTAATCCTTCCTAAATAGTCCACTAACTGGGAACCAAACACTCAAATATATGAGCCTATGGGGGCCATTCTCAGTCAAACCACCACACCAGCTAATCCAATGATTTTTTTTTACAAATATTTTATATAATAATCATGCATACGTATAATATGTTTTGATCAAATCTACCCCATTCCCTCACCTGCCGTTTCTCCCCAGTCACTTTTCTCTACCAACTTTGTTTGCATTCTCCCTCCCTCCCTCTCTCTCTCTCTCTCTCTCTCTCTCTCTCTCTCTCTCTCTCTCTCAGACCTACCGAGTCATTAGTGTTACCTGTAGATGTATGGATGTGGGAGCATCTTCGGGACACGGCTAGCCTCTCAGGGCTGCCATCCCTGAAGGACACTCATTCTCCCTTCCCTTTGACCGTGGTTAGATTGTTTACATTAAACGCACTGACTAGTTGTAATCAGATTTACATTTATCATTTTGCTCTTTGTTCTCATGTGTTTCTAATATTTTGGTTCCTCTTTCAATACTTTCTGTACTGGCAAAATAGTTTTGTGTATCAGTTTTATTCCTTTGTTCTTTATACTTTATTTTACTAACAACTACTTTGATGATCAATATACACATCACCAATATACACATGTCATAATAAGGTTCATAGTCTAACGTGTGAAAATGTAAGAACTTCAATGCACGTTCCTGTGCATTTCTCCTTGTCTGGACCATAGCTGTTTATATATGTTATTTATATGTCTCATCCAAATGTGCTCCAAGGCTAGCCCTAGAGTCACACATACTGAATTCTTTTTTTATTATCTTTTTCATTTTTCTTTATTAAGAAATTATCTACTCGCTTCACATGCTATCCACAGACCCCCCTCCTCCCTCTTCCCACTCCCCAGCCCTCTTTACCAAGCCACCCCACAGCCCCACATGCCCCAAATCAAGGTCTTCCATGGGGAGTCAGCAAAGCCCAGCACACTGAGCAGGTACAAGCCCCTTCCCACTGCACCAAGGCTGTGCAAGGTGTCACACCACAGGCACAGGATTCCAGAAGCCTGCCCATGCACCAGGGACAGATCCCGATCTCCCTGCCTGGGTGCCCCCCAAACAGTTCGAGCCAAACAACCATCTTCCGTATCCAGAGGGCCTAGTCCAGTCCCATGGGGGCTCCACAGCCACTAGTCCACAGTTCATGGGCTTCCACTAGAGACACACTGAATTCTGTAACCATGACAGCAAGTTCAGGCTAGTAGAGGTGTGGGCTTCCCACTACCACTTCTGCCCACCAGGCCAAATCAGGCAGTGCTCCTTCAACTCACAGTGAAGCCACCGGCTTCCATGGCCCGGCTGCTCCTAAGGGACGTCTGCAGAGACTCAGAGGAAGGGAGGAGGTGCGCAAGAACAGCCGTGGACAAAAGGGCCACGGCCCCCACTGCTCTCATGCGGTCAGGGGTCTCTTCAAGCTTGAAGGTTTGAGGAGTGCTTGGTTTCAGTTAGGTTCCAGATTGCATGGTGTGTGTGTGTGTGTGTGTGTGTGTGTGTGTATGTGTGTGTTTGTGTGTATATATGTGTGTGTATGTGTGCATGCATATATATGTGTGCATGCATGTGTGTGTATGTGTATATGTGTGTATGTATACATGTGTGTGTATATGTGAGTGTGTGTGTGTGTGTGTGTGTGTGTGTGTGTGTAATCAGTTTGTCTTGCACTACGGTTATCTGTGGTAGAGGGCTTGCAGATCCTCTCACTCAGTAAGGGAGTGAAGCTTCCAACCCCAACCCAACTTTAATCTCTTAGAAGCAGCTTTCAGCTTTTCTACTGTTTTGAGCTTATTGAGTAAACTGAACAGCTTTTCCTTATCGTATAACGCCCTGTGGTTAGAAGGATTTCAGATAGCTTAGCACCCACGTATACTATGCTGCTTGGAGATTAAACAGGAGGACCCCTGAGCCCTGATGTCAGCACGTCATCTTTGGAAAGAGCTAAACGTTTGACAAATTTCACTGACTGAGCTAGGGCAAGGTCAGAACAGGGAAAGACACAGATACCAACCCAGCATGCCAGAATCTGCCTTCTCCAAAGATGGGGGTAAAAGGGAAAGAAACTCAGATTTCTACATATAGAATTTGGTTAGTTTTGCAGGAATCTCCTCAGAAGGAAAGACACAGGAACATTTTTCTAAAGCATGTTGAAGAACATGTGTTTAAGGCAGTACTTCAGAAACCAGACTATAATTATTATTTTCTGATATGTTTTCTACTGAGGTGTGTGTGAGGCTTGAAGATGGGTAAGGGTCTTTCAAAAGTACTTCTAAGACTCTTCGGATCTTGACTGATGGGTTTCCCCTCATCAGCCTCACCCAGACTGTGTTTTCTGTGTTACAGAACAGAGATTTATCTGTTTTCAACAAGCCACCTCACACATTGGTCTCCGTGTCATGATGGCGAATTTCCAAATGCCGAAAACTTCACACAGACTTTGAACTGTGTGTAGGTTTATACCCTTTCCACACGGAAAACAGATATTAGAAGGTAAAGCTCCCTCAGAAAGGGCAGGAACGTGGCTGATGCCAGGTTAGGCCACCCAGAACGCACCAGGATTAATGACAATCTGGGCTGACAGCATGCTGACCACAAGAGATGAGGTCACCCTAGGAAGTGTTTGGAGAGGAAAATAAAATCAGCGGAGTGCAAGAGAGAGAGAGAAATGTAAAGTCTGAGATACACATGGCTTGAGTACTTTTTCCCCAGTCGTTTTGGAAGCCCTCGAGTGTTTCCAGGGAAATTTAATCTGAGCATTTCTGAGCCGTTTACACTTAACTCACCACAAGGCCGTTCCATCACGGTCATTTGCTGTCCAAGGAGCCCTCCGAATCATGCCCATAAAGATTCCTATTAAAAGCAATTGTTTTCTTTTCCTTAAAGTGAAATTATGCCTTTCCAGATTGAAAGGAACATGAGCATGAACCCTAGAAAGAAGACATATGAGACAGGAAACACATCCACTTTGGACCATAGAGGGCTGTCCATTCAGATTTCCACCCCAGGCTGCCTTGGTTTGGGCGGTTCTGTCCTGAAGGGTTTACTACTCCTTGGAAAGCCAAAGTGAGCCCTCTCAGGCCCTAGGGGGGAAACCCTGGCCACCAGGAAAGAGGGGTGGGGCCATGGCCATAATCTTAGCACTCAGGACACTGAAGCAATGGGATTTGTGGGTTCGAAGCCAGCCTGGTCTACATAGCAAGTTACAGGTTGATCTTGCTCCAAGTCAAAAGGAATGTTTTTAGAATTTTATTTTATTTTATTTTATTTTATTTTATTTTGATGGGGGCTTACTATGTAGCTAGCCTAGAATTCTCTATGTAGACCAGGCTGGCCTCAAACTCATAGACCTCCTCTGGTCTCTGTCTCCTGAGTGCTGGCATTAAAGGCATGTGTCATGATGCCCAGCTCACAGAAGTTTATAAGAATTCAGCCAATAACCAACCCTGCTTCACCCAATCCCAGTGAAGTCGCACAGGACATGAAACTATGGATGTATGAGGGGTGCTTCATGTTTTCAAGGATTTCTGTGGTTCAGGGCTGAAACCCTGTAAAGTAAGAGCAACTAAAAGAAATTATTGTGTAAAGTATTGGGATTGCCTAGAATGTAGTAAAACCTTATCCTGGTGATAATCACAAGTTATCATGGTGAATGTTTGTTTTGACAAGCAGACCATAAATCAAGCACCTCAAGACAAAAATGATGTTTATCGCCGGGCAGTGGTGGCGCACGCCTTTAATCCCAGCACTCGGGAGGCAGAGGCAGGCGGATCTCTGTGAGTTCGAGGCCAGCCTGGTCTCCAAAGCAAGTTCCAGGAAAGGCGCAAAGCTACACAGAGAAACCCTGTCTCGAAAAACAAAAAACAAAACAAAACAAAACAAAACAAAACAAAACAAAACAAAACAAAACAAAATGATGTTTATCCATACATTTGCCCACTAACTAGTCCCAGATAACCCTTGTGAGGATGGATGGTTCTTTTTAGGGGCTGAACTTCTAGGATATAATTTACTGGACTCTGCTTGAAAACTATGTGAGAGATGTCATTGCTGCCTTGTGATGAACAGAAGGAAGCTGGCTCTTGAGAGAATTTGGACAACGCATACTATATATGGAAATGTCACACCAATCAAGAGTGTTTCTTAAGCCCTTTAAATCAGCTGTGGGTTATGTGTGTTCTATTCTCACCATCTTTGTAACTATTAGCCTTATGTGTGCACTTGGCTAAAGAACACTTCTGAGTGAGTTCATCTGATTTTAGCCCAGGTGTTGCTGTGTATAGGGGTGGGGGTGGGGGTGGGGGGTGGGAGGGAGTCTAATTACAATTAGAGTATCTACTAAAGCAAAGATTATCCTCAGTAATGTGAAAGGGTTTCCCTCATAGAATCGGTTTAAAGCCTTAAGGATGAAAATAAAATTCTGAGAGATGAAATGCTGCCTCCAGGCTCCAGCCATTCTCCTTAGAGCCTCCAGCCTTTCCTTGTCCCACAGACTTCAGGTCTGCCATCTCCAGTAACTATATACAATACGCTCATTGTTTTCTACTGAAGCATGATGCACAGGCTGCTTTGACCAATACATTCTGGAGAAACCTAAATTGCTTCACTTTTCTTTCCCAAGAGTAACTCTGTTTTTGCTACCTGTCTGTCATGTTTATGAATCAAAGGACAAAGGTCTGCCAGCCCCACTTGTTACGCAGGAAAGTATGATCATGATACATCATTTACTGGTCAACAAATGTGTGCTGAGAGAATACTCTGTGACAGCCATTCACACGGACACTGGAGGACCTAGTACTTTTTTTTTTTTTAAACAAAACTAAAGTTGGGCCAGAGAGACAGCTCAGCAGGTAACAGTATTTGCTGTACAGCCTGGAGAGCTGCATTTAAACTCCAGGACCTATATAAAAAGCCAGGTGTGGTAGCACCCATTTGTAATTCCAGCACTCTATAGTAAGATGGGAGGGAGAGACAAGAGAACCTCCTGGCCTGTAGAGTACAGCAGTGATCATAAGAGAAAGTCCACTTCAGCAGCTGGAAGGTAAGAAACAACTCCTGGAAGCTGGCTTCTGACCTCCACACAAGTACCCAAGCATGCACATAACCTGACACACATATGTACACACACACACACACACATACACACACTAATAATAATAATAATAATAATAATAATAATAATAATAATAATAAATCCCTAATTTCTGAGGCTAAAACTTTGTTCAATTTCTTGCAGTAGGAGACCATAAGTAATAAATAAAAGATATCTAATAGTATCAAAGCCTTTAGTATAAAGAAAATTGGGGGATGAGACAGGCAACTCTGGGAAGAAGATATGGTTTTAAGAAAGCTGTCTTTTTTGAAAAGGCCTTAAAGCAAAGACAATAGTATTATGCTATTTAACATTGTTGAATGCTTTTATTTAAAACAAAAACAAACTAGACTCACAATGAGTCAAGCAAGAAGAGGTTGGTCATTCAGGTTAGTGATAAAAGCCACAGCCAGAGCTCTCTTAAGCACTTTATATACATATATTCATTTAAAGTCCACAACAACTCTATGAACTAGGTGGTTTTCACAGAGAACTAAGAATTGTCCAGAAGTTATGCAACTGGCAAGGGTCACAGCTCTGTGACTCTGTCTTTGACCCAGGCTCTGGCCACCAAGAGTGCAAGTTCTAGGCATAAAGGATCTGGGGCTTCTTGTCTCTCCTAGCTCAGATCTCACCTCAGCACAACAGGGCACCTCAGTATTTCCAGGAGCCACACTCAGTGGGAGGAACGACCATCTGTCTTATGTCTCTTCCCCAGAAGAAGGCAGACTCCCAGCGGGTAGGAGCTTACTTTTCTAAACAAACGAAGGGCCTGCAGCTGGTCCCAGGACCATTCTTAAGCCAAATGCTTTGAAAAAAAAAAAAAAAAAGGAATTATCAAAACTGATCAAGACAGTTCTTTGGAATGGGGAGGCAGTCAGAAAATCAATCACAAAGAGTCCTAGCATAGAGAAAGAAGGGTGTACATCTGTATGGCTTTCCTTAGCTGAGAAACAGTAACAGGAGTGTACATGCCAGGTCCTGCATGGCAACAACATCTGACTACGTCTCTCTGTGCTGGAAGCCTCCAAATGTGGGGTCCATGGAATCTGCCAATGGATCTCAGGCACATGGAAAGGACCAGTTTCCTCTGAGGTACCCCTGCAAATTATAGATTCCATCTTCAAGATTCCAGGCTTTGAGTATCTTCATGCTGTACTCTTCCCTGACATCACTGAAGTGTTGATCCAAGCAAGGCCATTTATTTTGACCTCAGATTTCAAAGTGACTGGTTTTCTTACTTGCTTCTTTTTTCTCCCAAAAGCTTTTAGTCTGACTAAAGACCATCAAGAGATTTTTTTTTTTTTTTAGTTTTTGGCTACTATAAGAGAGAGCAGAGAAAATCCATCTGGGCATATTTTTAAGCAAATTTTAAATTAAATTAAAAAGAAGGAAGCATTCTACTGGAAATTATTCTGAAATATACCTGAAGCTAATATATTATTAGGTCACCAATAGTTCAATTTATAGTTTCTGCATATCAGTGTTCATCTTTTCTATAATAGCCGATCAGTTAATGTGCCTCACTGCCCATCAACTTGATTTAGCACACAGCTCAGCAGAGATTTTCGCTATCAAGCAAACTTGGGTTTTATTTTAGCCGTTTGCATTTCTCTCCAATCAGCTTACCTCTTCCCTTTGTTTGCACAGGGATATGGGTGTCACAAATATCTCTGCTGTCCCAGCACCCCGTAATGGCATGACAACAACAATTTTATTAGGTCCATAAAATTTTTGCAACTTCCCCGCAGCACACAATCATCTCAGCAACAGTTGTAAAGGATCTTAAATTATATTTGTGCAAAATTGAGATGAATGAGCTTGAGCATTAATGCATATCTCATTGTGTAATGGGGACTTTTTCTTCCTTTTCTCTTTGCCAAGTGCAGAGAAAAAGCTAACCCATTCAACTATTTGTCAGTTCCCATTAGAAACATTTAACACTAATAAAATTTATGGATTCAGTTTCCAAAAAGTACTGCCAGGAGCCTTCACATCTATTCCATCAGTGCTTAAATACAACCATTGTTCACCTTATAAAAATCTATATGTTGCCTGACAGGTATGAAATGTAGCTTTGGGTGCTGAGTCAGCACGAGAGACCCTACCACCACTACCATTTTCTTTGGTTGAAGTGGAGTTCATGAAATAAAAGTAGATGTGCTCTCAAGTCTGTGAGGAAAGATTGATCTGAAAATATTCCCCCAATAAATACATAACTGACACACTCTGATGCTATATGCACACTCTAGGCAGAAAAAAAAATTAATATAAAGCACGATTCCTTCTATTCCACAGGTAGGAAATAGGCTAATTCATTTTAAAGGAATTCTAACCAAATGCTCATAAATGGAGGTACAAATGTTAAAAGTTAATGGGGTGCTCTCTTGCAAACAGCAATTGCCCCGCATGTCTTTTGTGCTGTGTCTAGAACTAGTTCTGGGTTTGCACTCACATTGGTAAGTGCCCATTACGGGGAGCAGGTTCTTTGGATCACAACCGATTGGTTTGGACTTGTCATATACAATAATGCCTTTACTGTGGCATTATGTGTGTAAAAGTCTTTCTAAGTCTATAAACAAGCTGGTGGAGTTTGAATGAGAAATGTCCCCCATAGGCTCACTTGGTCCGCAGCTGGTGGTAACGTTTGGGAGATGTTGTGGGACGTTTAAGAGATGTGGCCTTGCTGGAGGAAGTGCTTCACTGGGGATGAACTTGCAGAGTTCACAGCCTCCCCAACTTCCGGTTTGCTCTGTTTGCATTTGTGGTTGAGGCTGTGAACTCTCAGCTTCCAGGCCCTGCCACCATGTCCTCTGCTTGCTGCCATACCGTCCACCATGATGGACTCTTACTCTCTGGAACCATCAGCCAACATAAACTCCTTCTTCTGTGAGTTGCTTTTGGCCATGGTGTGTTATCACAGCAACCAAAAGTAACTAATACACACGCTCTTTATTTTATGTGCTCATTATCTTTAGTTTAGTCAAAACGCCTTCCAAGCTTTAAAGTGTTTAACATGTGTTTTCTGAAATAACACATATAAAAAGTGAGTGGATGAGGTTTCTCCCACACAGAACTCTGCAGTTTATAACCCGAGGAGCTCATTAGACCATAAGAAATTTCAACATGAGAGTAAGGGATTTTCCACTGTGATATCATCATATGTGTTAGCATGAGAGGGGTACACAGAGGTTTAAGACAGTGGTCTCTGAAGTGTTGTATAGGTATGTGCTGCAGTTTTTAATAATATGTTTTCTGATCTTCAGTCCTGAAAATGTGTCTGCTTAGAAGGTGCATGTGGTTGAGGCTTCCTGTTGATCTTCCCTTTGGCCTCTACACCAGACAGAGACATTTCTCATCCTGAATGTTGCTGTAGTGCTCTGTGCTGAGGTGCATCCTGCTTCATCACAGATATGGGTGCCAAGGTCCTGCTGGGCAATGTGCATGTGCTCCTCAGGGCATGGTGAATCTATGGAAGGGTTTCCTGTGTCTTCCTGTATTGCATCCACTGTTGAAAACAAAGCCTAACACCTGAGGCACAGTGCTGTATGTATGGGGTGTTCTCCAGTCAGACATATTTTAGGGTGGAATAATAAGTAGGGTGACAAATTTTTATATAGTGGCCTTGTCTCCCATCTTCCTGCCACCTTTCACAAACTGCACAAGCTGAGTACAGAGTCACACATCTGCAATTCTGGTTCTCAATCGGTTAAGGCAGGAAGATGGTAAGTGAGAGACCAGGCTGGGCTGCAAAGGGAAAGACCCCAGCTAGAGAACAACAACATTAAAAAAGCACTGCGCTTGCAAAGGTATTTGGGAAGAGCAAAACTAAGAGAGTGCTGAGCAAAAGAACATGGAGGGCAATGGTGCCTTTTTACCCAGGTGCAAACTCTTGGGAAGGTTTTGCTCTCTAGAATTTGCAAGTAAGATGAAGGCAAGGATAGGAATGCATATGTTTACTTTAACGAAAATATAAAATTCTGCTTTCCCTTTAAAAATACCTTTATTAATTCTTTAAGAATTTCACCTGATGCATTTTGATCATGTTCATCCCCCATTCTTTTCCCTAACTCCTCCCAGATCTGCCCCGACCTCCCCACCCTGCCAGCCTTTTGTCCTTTTTTATTTAAAGGAGCCCAATTGGTGTTGACCTTGTACTCCTGGGTGTGGGCCATCCAGTAGACCATGGCTAACCTGCTAGGGGCCACACCCTTAAAGAAAACCAACCCTCCCTCCCCAGCAGCCCTCAACCGTCCATATCTCCTCAGCTAGGGGTGGGGATGATAAACTCCTTGTTCCATGCTAGGATGTTGACTGGCTTGATTTTGTTCAGATATGTCATGAGTTTGTGGTTGCCGGGGTGTTGTTCTGTCCAGAAGACACTGTTTCATTCTGGTCCTCCGCGACCTCTGGCTCCTCTACTCTTTCTGTCCCCTCTTCCTGTGGTCCCTGAGCCTTGGGGACTGGGGTGTGATAGAGATGTCCTGTCTGTGGCTGGGGACTCTGCAGATATTTCCTCTCTGCACCCGGACCAGTTGTGAGTGCATTAACCACTGAAGCTGGACTTCCTTGATGAGAGAAAACTCGGCCCTGCGCTTTCCCTCATAACACATTGTGTGCAAAAGATGGCTCTGTGCTATGTTTCAATAAGAAAAATAGAAAAAGAAAAGAAAACTAGAAGTGAAATTGATTCTGAGCTTTGTGTCATTCCAGCTGGAGGAGAACAGATTGAACTTTAAAGTTCTGTCTCATTAAAAATAACTTCTCATAAAAATTTTATATGATTATATGACTTAGCAACATTCTAATCATAAAATTATGTCATTTTGACTGACTCGATACTAATGACTATGATAATTGAATGATGATAATTTTATACAGCATAAATGTTTTTCAACAACTGCTTCCAATTTTAACGTCAAAGGAAAAAAACTTAAAATGTTTAAGGTTTTACTCTTGGTGTGTATACGAGGAGGAGGGAGGGGGAGGGTTTGTGCACGTGAGTAAAGTCTTGGAGCTGGGGTTACAGGGAGTTGTGGGTACTGGGAACTGAACTTAGGTCCTCTATAGGAGTGGTATACATGTTTAACTCCCGACCACCTACTCAGCCCCCAAACTTAATTTACTGTTTCCAAGAAAAATGGTACCATCCTCAATAAATGATTTTCTCCATAAAACTATTGACAGAATAAACTTCTGTAAGGAGAGCAGGATGCAAATACAAATTCAAGCCGAGCATGATGGCGCACGCCTTTAGTCCCTGCACCAGGGAGGCAGAGCCAGGTGGATTTCCGAGTTCAAAGCCAGCCTGGTCTACAGAGTGAGTTCCAGGTCAGCCTGGGCTACACAGAAAAACTCTTTCTTGAAAAGCAACAACAACAACTCTTCTGGTACAGGATGAGCTCCCAGTGTAGATCAAAGCAATGAAGAAACTGCCTCAGCTTCCAGTCGTGCTTGACAACTTGGAGGATTCCTAAAGTCTGGATGCTTTATGGGAAATATGTCACTTTTTTAAAGGTAATAATATCTGTGTGTGTGCTCCATTCACAGCAGCATTATTCTTAGTGGCCAGAGGTGGGAGTGGTCCATCACTCAACCATCCATGGGGAAATGAACCATGGCATGAGCACTGTGGGACATCACTCAGCCGTAAAAGAAAGGAAATTTGGTATGTATTTCTTACGACGTGGAGGTACCAGGTGAAATAAGCCAATAACATGAAGATAAGTTCTGAAGGACTTTTCCCCCATTTTCATGGGTGTGTACGCATGTCTACATGTGTGGGGGGTGTACATTCATTGGAGCCTAGTATTAGTGTTGGTAATCAATCTTAACTGCTCTTCTACCTTATTCAATGAGACAGGGTCTCTCCACCAAACTTAAGTTTGCCAATACGGCTAGTCTCTCTAGCCAGCTTGCTCTGGAGATCCCTCCTCTCACCCTTCTGAGGTTGGAGTTACAGGATGCAGAGCCCACCCAGCATTTGCCTGGGCTCTAGGGGTCCAAAGTCCAGTCTTCACTGAGGCTTACTAGCCAAATGCTTTAAGCACTGAGCCATCTTCTTGACCCAAATACTGGAGAGTTCGTATAAAAATATTTAGATGGGGCCTAAGAGATGGTTCAGAGGTTTAGAGCACTTGCTGCTATTGCAAAGGACTTGGGTTTGGTTCCCAGCACCCCCAGGGTAGCTCACAACTACCTGTAACTCCAGTTCTAGGGAATCTGGCATTCTCATTTGGTCTCCTACAGCTTCCACATATAGGGGGTACACGCATACTCAAGCAGGCTCACACGCATACATATAAATCATAAACAAATAAAAAAGTCTTTGAAAGAAATACCTAGAATGATGTGCTGGCTAGTCTAATATTAATTAGATACAGCTTAGAGTCATTTTGGAAGAGGGAGCTTTTATTGAGAAAATGCCCCACCAGATTGACCTGTGGATAAATCTTTAGTGTATTTTCTTAATTAGTGTTTGATGCGGGAGGGCCCAACCCACTATGGGTTATAATACCTCCAAGGCAGGTGGTCCCAGGTGCTGTAAGAAAGCAGACTGAGTAAGCGAAGAGTTAGTAAGCAGCACCCTTCCATGGCCTCTGCATCAGATCCTGCCTTCAGGTTCCTGCCCTGCTTGAGTTCCTGCTCTGACTTCACTCACTGATGGACTGTAATGTAAAAGTGGAGCCTGAAGTAAACCCTTTCCTCCCTATGGTGTTTTATCACAGTAACAGAAACCCAAACTGAGAGAGTGGTCAAGCTCACAGACGTAGAAAGAAGGATGCTGTTCACTGGTGGCTGAAGGGGGGTTGTGCTGAATGGGTAGAACTCGCTTAGGAAGATAAAAAGGGTCTGGAAACGGATGATGGTGGTGATGATGGTGAGCCCTTATGAGTGTGTTCAGTGGTGATGATGGTGAGCCATTATGAGTGTGTTCAGTGGCACCAAACGGTAATTATAAGTAATTAAAGCAGACATTTCTAAGTTATGTCTATTTTTCCACATTTTGTAAAATGAACTGAGCAGTTTTCTGCACTTTCTGAGAATGTGTTTCTTAGGCTGCTCTACACTCAGGCTCCTGCTGCACAAAGAACCAACTTGCTTTCCTGCCTTACAGGAACCCTTCAGACTTGTCCAGTTTGGGTATAAATTGCCAGTCCATAGCCAGGTGGGTGAATTTTTAATATGAAAACAAAGACATAAATCAAGTTCCAGAACTCAACTCATGTCCTATGTCTACCATGTACTTATTGGTTTTGAGCAAAGTGGTCAAACACTAGTGAATGCACGCTTTGTGAGCAGGCATTTTTTATCTCTTTGCAATATTTTTCCCCCACAGAAGTTCAGCAGACAACAGAAACTTCAGGATAATTCCTGCTTCTTAATCTACAGGATAGAATCCAATAAAATGTCTTTAAAATGATCAGTCATTAAGCCAATATCAACCTTCCTAAAAACTGGAACTAATGTCAAGCCAAAAATAAAATGTAAAAAAATTATCCCCTGTTTAACTCAGATCAAATGGGCTGGAGAGCTGCCAAATCTTGCTTTGTTTTATGTTCTGTGGAGACAGACTTGGTCCCTGAGTCCCTCATCTTGTCAACATTTGTGGGAAGTGGATTGCTTGTGACTGTTGCTCTTGCCGCCACATAGAGGGAGGGAAAATGGTTCTGTCTTACCCTTCATCGGGGAACATGTGGAAATAAGAAAATCATACACAATTCTCTTTTTAAATAAAACCAAGAGGGCTATTTTTAATCTTCTGAAAAAGTGGGGTACATCAAATGTTATTACAGCAGGAGAGCGGCCACGAAGAGAATCAACACTTTCAAATCACAGAGAAGGAAACATAGCTAAGGGAAAGTTCAACAGCATCGCCAAGGGACCAGAAAGGGGCCATACAGATGGCCTCCTTTCAGCAGAGTCCCCTGGTGCCCAGTCTTGCACTCTAAGATCATCTTCCTGCTGAATCGAGGGGGTAAAAAGTGGGAAACATATCTCACATGCCTCCTTAGGAACACAATGAGCAAAAAAGGAAGCAGCTCAGGCACCGTCTTGACCTGTTCACCGTGCTCAGCATCAGCACCAGTGTGTTCAGAGTCAGGATGGAGAGTTTAACCATACAGAGTGCAGTGAGGAAACTTTAGATGACAGTGGCTAGCAGGGACCATCCCTGTGTTCCTCTGAGGGCTTTCCTCCACAGCAAAGTGTGTGTGTATGTGGAGGGGGTGGGGGATAGGAAAGAGAGAGAGACACGGAGAGAGACAGACAGAGGAGGGGAGACACAAACACACAGAAAAATACACATACACATGTGCATGCATGAGACAGAGAGAGAGAGAGAGAGAGAGAGAGAGAGAGAGAGAGAGAGAGCATTGCCTATCTGCTTCCAGGATAACAAGAGAAGAGAGTCAATCACAGCAGCAGCACATGTGTACTCCAAACACCTGTGACCCAGATATTAGGAGCGAGAGCTGTGGAGTGAAAGGAACGCCAGCAACTCCACAGCTCTGCAGGGGTTAGAAACACTGAGAGAGAGAAACACCTTCCAGAACACACTGTGGGGAGGGGCAGGAGGTGGGGAGTCCCTGACAGTGCCCTGATCTAAATCCCACTTACAACGTGGAATTGTTACTTAAAACCTAGACTTCGGAGGAAGAAAGGCCTCGTAGCATGGTATTGGAGCTGACCAAGTAGAAACAACACAGATGTACAGAGTGGGGCTTTCTAGATTTCTTGATTATCAGTGATTTACTCTGAATTTTCCCCTTGTCAATATTCGTCACTAAACCAGAGCTCATGGGACCTTCATTTCTCCTGCTATAATTTATGGAGAGGCAGCAGAGCAAAGAAAACAAATGATTCTGACTCCAAGCCCAAAGCACCCAACAGATCAGATTTCCAGGCCATAGTGTGGACAGCACTAACAGCCATGCGTGATTTTCAATATGTTACTGTGTGTGGTACATGCATGTGCATATGTATGAGACTTGCATGTGTGATTGTGTGTGTATGTGAGACCGCATATGTGTGTGCCATTGTGGGTTCTCATGCGCGTAATTGTATTCTCATGTGTGTGAGACTGTATGTCTGTGAATGTATGAGACAGTGTGTGTGACTGAGTGCACATATTCAGGTGTGTGACACTGTATATGTGTGTGATTGTGTGCATGTGTGTGATTGTAATTGTGTGAGTGTGTATGTAATTTTATGAGTATGTGCATGTGTGTGATTGTGTGAGAGAGAGAGACTGTGTTCATGAGTATGCATGTGTGTGTGACCATGTGTGATTGTGGACATGTGCTCAGGTGTGTGAGGCTGCACGTGTGTGTGTGTGACTGTGTGTGATACTGAGGGTGTGACTGTATGCTTGTATGTGCAGACACATGCCCATGTTTGATGTATCCACATGGATAGACAGAAAAGGTGGGAAGGGGAAAATGAAAGGAATAATCATCTTAGTTATCTGCAGTTCAGTTGACTGATTTTTTTTTATGCTCTGCATGAACTTTATAGATCTCACAGAGTTCAGTAGGAGCTCAGAAAGGAGAAAGGGAGAAGAAAACATGAACAGGAGACCAAAGCGGGAGGAGAGGGAAGGAGGAGGTGGGGCAGAGACAGGAAAAAAGAAAAGAGGCAAAAGAGACATACTTAGGCGAAACCACTACTTCCGGGGGGGGGGGGGGCAACCAAAGTGGAGGCCACATGTGGGGGGAGCAAGTGCGGGAGCGCACGCGGGCGCCAATATATTACTGACTTACCTGGAGTCATAAATACGACAATTTGCCTCATTTCAGACTGAGGTCAGGCCCAGCCCAACGAGCAGCCCTTCTCTCCTGCTTACTCAATGCCTCTAAATATGAGCTCCCCCAAAGCTCTGTGCGCATATAACATAACACCGTGTGCATCTGTGGTGGGGAGCGGGGCTCCGGGGGTGACAGCAAGCAAGCTGCGAACACAAAGATACCTTTAAGCCGAATGCTTGAACATGATATATGGAGCCGAAGACCGTCCATCACGGTTATTGAAAGTGTGACCAGCAAAGCCGTAAACCTGACACGCCAGAAGAGAAAATATGACTTGTGAGGTTGAAAAAGTACCATAGAGGGAATTATAAAAGGGGAAAATTTCATGACAAATTAGTTTGTATTTTTTGTTTTCATTTCTGACACATGGAAGGAAATGCTATATGTTTGCTTAAGGAAGTGAAAACTTCTCCACTCCATCCATTTAAAATCCTCGCCCTTAGGCCTTTTGTATCGAAGCATGAAGTTTGGAGGCCTTAAATAGGCATAATGTTTCCCCAAAGAATTTGGCCTCAGAAACATACTCAATTCAGAAGGACTAAAAAGGAAAAAACCACGGTAAAAACCTGGCAGCGCCTGCTTAGGATGGCTCGCTCCGAAGGTGCATAGATTTGGTTCGTGGTTTCTTTTCCGTATTAGATGAAGTACTAAATGAAACTGGAACAGGGGTTAAAGCAACAGAACCACAAATGTGGAGTGGAGCTGTAAACTGAAGCGCACACACTCGAATTAGGTTTCTGGCTGGAGGAGAAAATGCCCAGTGGCTCACTCACAGCCGAGATGCACAGCGCGCTGGAAAGTTGCAGATGTGGAGTGCCGGGCTGGGGTTTCCACACGCATTCCCCTTCTGGGCAGGGAGGTGTGGAGCTAATTAGTAACAACCTCCCTGCTCTGGGGAGCAGATGAAGCAGCGTGGATAAAGGGAGAGAGCTTAAGAAAAAGAGCTGAACATCTACTGTAAAGTGCTGTGAGTTTGAGAGGGCTGGGGGTGGGGCTGTAAGACAAGGTACAAAGAAATCCCCTCAAATGGGATGTAGTAGCAATAAGGCTCATTAACCAGGAATGTCTTTCAATCTGATTTTAAAAGCTAGTGTTTCTCATTAATCTATCAAAGTTGCTTTCTGTACTGAGCCTCAAAACTCAACAAAATCTTTTAAAACTGAAAGTGATTCTAAAACTAAGAAGGAAGAATACATGAGCAGAAATATCAAGGAAAATTCTGAAAGCCAGTATAGATGAAGCTAGGGTTCTTATTTCCCTGAGGGTAGTTCACGTTGCTATAACAAAATGCCTGAAGCAAGCACTTTATAAGGGAAGAGACTTGAGTTATAGTGTCAGAGGCTGAAATGTCTGGTCTTACACAGGTACATCTGGTATCGGTCCCCTTGATGCATCATTAATATGGCAGCAGCATGTTACAGTATGATTTCTAACTCCCTCTACTAATCCTTAGACCCACATAAAAGTGTGGCTCTCAACCCTCATCATGGTAGCTTCTTTTTGCAACAGATACCATCACAAAAAATCCACAACTGGTAAAATGCAGATAATAAGTGACCATGGGGGTGCTCAACTCCAACCAATACATTTATTTTTTAAATAATTTTTTATTAAGAGATTTTCTACTCATTTTACATACCAACCACAGATTCCCCTGTCCTTCCTCCTTCCGCCCCCCAGCCTTCCGACGGCAACCCCCCCCCATTCCCACCTCTTCCAAGGCAAGGTCTCCCATGGGGAGTCAGCAGAGCCTGGTACATTCAGTTGAGGCAGGTCCAAGCCCCTCCTTCCTGCACCAAGGCTGCGCAAAGTGTCCCATCATAGGCACTAGGTTCCAAAAAGCCAGTTCATGTGCTAGGGACAGGTCTCAATCCCACTGCCTGGGGGCCCCCTAAACAGTTCAAGCTAAACAACTGTCTCGCCTATCCAGAGGGCCCAGTCCAGTACCATGGGGGCTCCTCAGCTATTGGTCCACAGTTCATGCATTTCCACTAGTTTGGCTAGTTGTCCCTGTACTTTTTCCAGTCATGGTCTTGATATCCCTTGCTCACAGAATCCCTCCTCTCCCCCATCGACTGGACTCCTGGAGCTCGACCTGGGACCTGGCCGTGGATGTCTGCATCTGTCTTCATCAGTCACTGGATGAGGGCTCCATGATGACAGTCAGAGTATTCAGCCATCGATCATCAGAGTATGCCAGCTCAGGCACCCTCTTGACCATTGCCAGTAGTCTATGGTGGAGTCATCCCTGTGGATTCCTGGGAACCCCCCAGCACTCTGTTTCTCCCTATTCCCACGGTGTCTTCATTTATCATGGTATCTCTTTCCTTGTTCTCCCACTCTGTTCCTGTTCCAGCTCAAACCTCTCGCTCCCCTAAGCTCTCATCTCCCATCCCTTGCCCTCCAGTCAATACATTTATAACACAGCTCCCACACTTAAGCTTAGGAAACATCACTGAAGAGGAGACAGAAGACTGTAGGAGCCAAAGGACTGTGGTATCTGATATGAGATAGTGTTTTCCATAGATGGCATGGAGGCTGTGCCCATGAAATCTTGACATTATAGTTACCTAAACAAGACTTTCATAATGACAGTACCAGTTGACATGCCAACGTGGATGGGGGGAAAGCTCACATGGCCCAACTCCTAGTTGAATTAGATATAGGCAAATAATGGCTGGTGAGAGAAGGTGAATTAGTCCCCCTGATACGTTACCAATCCAAAATAGTTGACCCTAAATAGTTGTACATGAGAGCAACATTAAGTGCACTCAGTAGGTTGTAGATACCTATGTACATATGTGTATATATGTAACAATAATAAAGATGTCAAAAATTTGAAAGGGAATGGTAGACACAGGAGGAGTTGGAGTAGGGGGGAGGGGTGAAATGATGTAAATGAATACTCATGTATGAAATTCTCAAAAATTTTGAAAAGTGAAATAAAACCTTTTTAAAACCAGGGTTTGGGGATATAGTTTTATGGCATAGAATTTTTCTGTTGTATGTGAGGCCATGGGTTCATTACATCACACATCCCAGATCTAGAGCCTGCCTGCCTGTATTGGATTTCCGGTTCTGTTGTCAAATCTGTATGAAGTTGAGCAAGTCATCTAATCTTGTGCCTGAATTATTTTGCTTGTAAAATCACACTGAGAGCAATAAAACCTAACTCCTACACTCACCCGAGTAAGTGAACGGACATGTAATCAGTGATCAGAACAGCAGATGGTTAAATGTTAAGTTCTAATGAAGAGGCAGCAGCTACTGCTGCTGCTGTTTGTGGCTGCTGTTTGCTGCTTCTTTTGCTGCTGCTGCTGCTGCTGCTGCTGCTGCTGCTGCTGTGACCACCTCTGATGCTCCTGACCACGATGTCACTTTCTGCTTTGCCTCCCAATGACGACCATCCCATCTAGAATAAAGTACAAGGTGCCTATTGCAGCCTACAAAGTGCTGTGTGATCTAGTCCCTGGCTACACGCAGTCTAACTTAAATGTCACTTTGCTCGGTTCCAGCACTCATGCCTTCCAGTCTTAACCTGCTGTCATTTGCTCTTTATTTGTGTGGTCCACTCTTTCACAGTGTCGCAGGTGTCATCATTCAACTCATGTAGTAACTCCACTGGTCACCTTTCCTTGGCTTCTCTGGTCACTCTATGTATAGTAGTTCGTGTTTCCACCCCATAACCAAGGTGGATGCTCTTATACATAATTGATGAAAACACACATTAATCCTTACTTTTAGTTGTATGTGTTCTTACTTAACACAAACATTACTTTTGCTCTAGCAATCTCACTTCTAAGCAGTTAAAGCAAGACAATCTGACTGCTATGTGAAGACTGATACAAATGTTTTTTATTAAGGTACTGTTCATCATAAAGAAAATTAGAAATAATCAAGTTTCATAAGTAGTTAAATCAATATATAGATCATCTAATATATATAATATATATTATATATATATTATAGAGCAGATGACATCAAGCTTAATTGGCTAGTGAGTCTGCATGGGTTGGTGACATAGGCAGGGCTCGGCCAGGTGTTTCATTTGGTTTGGGCTGACTTTGCTCATGTGTTTGCAGCTAGCTGACAGCTGAGTTTGGTCACAGGGCAGTTAGGCAGGATTTCAAGAGAACAAAAGAAAATCGGCTGCTGTGGGATGTTCTGTATGGCAAATGTGTTGCTAATAAAACACTGATTGGCCAGTGACTAGGCAGGAAGTAGGCGGGACTAACAGAGAGAATTAAAAGAGCAGGAAGGCAGAAGGAGTCACTGCCTGCCAGCCAGCAACCGCCAGGACAAGCAGCATGTAAAGATGCCGGTAAGCCACGAGCCATGTGGCAAGGTATAGATTTATGGAAATGGATAACTTAAGATATAAGGACAGTTAGCAAGAAGCCTGCCACGGCCATACAGTTTATAAGCAATAGAAGTCTCTGTGTTTCCTTGGTTGGGTCTGAGCGGCTGTGGGACTGGCAGGTGAAAGAGATTTATCCTGACTGTGGGTCAGGCAGGAAAACTCTAGCCACAATCGGCCACGTCTCCAAGCACCCCAAGTCATTATTTCAAACAAACCAAGTTACAGGGCCATGTCAATTGAAAGGCAGAAAGATGCCACATCCTATAGCACAGAGAGCAAGCGTCCAAGCATCTCACTGTGAATGACCACGGAAATAGGAGGAGAACATTGTGGCTTTTTTAGTTTAATGGAATAAATAACTGACTGTACAAGTTATCTTAGCAGTTATGCTGAACTATTTTTACCTTCTAAAGTGGTGATAATAATTTCTATTTTTCAGATAAGAAATATGTTTCTGATGCTTTCAACTTACTGACATCAATAAAGCCTGTTTTAGAACATGTGGTTTACAATCTACATATAGACATGCCTACTCACATTAAAGAGTCCTGATGTTTCCAAAAGACTAATATAGTATTTAGCTCTTGGATACATGATCTCATCCTTCCTTCCTTCTTTCCTTCCCTCGTTTCTTTCTTCTCTTTCCTTCCTTCTTCCTTCCTGCATTCTAGATACCTTATCACTCTTTCTAACATGGGTGACTATGCTCTGGCCCTTCTGGCCCCTCCAACTTCAAGCAAGCTTGAACATTGTCTTACAGCAAGCAAAGAGAACACAGTCATCAGCAGAGATTTCACCAACATCATTCGATTCTGTTGACATTAAAACCACCTCAGCATGTTGCCTGGCCAAGCTCAGAGTCACAACTTGGAGAAAGCATCTTCTGCTCCTGATAGAAATAGACAGAAAGTCACACAACAAGAGATGTGGCTAGGGGGATGAAGAACTAAGGCCATAACAGTCGACAATGGGAACAAACCAAATGTCCATCAAATGGTGGATGTGGCATACCCAATATGGTAAATAAATGTAATATACCAAAACATCAGAATGCTATTCAGCAATTCATAGAGCTCTGATACA
Source organism: Peromyscus attwateri (assembly GCA_902168425.1). Taxonomy (NCBI): domain Eukaryota; kingdom Metazoa; phylum Chordata; class Mammalia; order Rodentia; family Cricetidae; genus Peromyscus; species Peromyscus attwateri. Next base: position 55,104 of record CABHPP010123044.1, read on the forward strand.
ATGCAAAATGGAAGAATCTCAAAAACATTCCAAGTTAAATAAGCAGGACCCAAATGCTAAGGGCAGGACGTGCTTATGTCCTAAGTGTGCATTTGATTCTTCAATAGTCTTCCACTGTAGCTCGATGCTTTTATGTTCACACACACACACACACACACACACACACACACACACACACAC
>CABHPP010123045.1:0-19079 GCA_902168425.1 Peromyscus attwateri
GCCTGCTCTATGTCCTGTCTTCACTCTGCTTCTTTATCCTGCCAACACTCAAGAATTAAGAAGTTGATTTTTGAGTTCACCCCCATCCCATTTTACTTTAGATTTTTGTTTTTAAATTATGCGTATGTGTGTGGCTATGTGCAAGTGAATGCAGGTACCAGTGGAGGCCAGAAGAGGGCAAGAGGTCCCCTAGAGCTGGAGTTACAGGCGGTTGAGCTGCCTAACATAGGTACTGAGAATTGAACTCAGGTCCTTGGCAAGAACAGTATTTGCTTTTAACTGCTGAGCCATCTCTCCAGCCCTATCCATCCACTTCTTAAGTTCTTCAAGAAACATCTGCTTTACTTCTCAGCTGGTTCTCACTCTTGTTACTTGATCCATCATTCCTAGCAAGAAAAGAGACACTGTGGGGGAAAAATTAGGAACAGCAGCTCAGCTGTTCTGAGGAGACCAGCAGTCCTGAGTGTATGTCACTCAAATGGCCACAGTATCCTCATACAACACAGCTTTTCACAACAGAACAAGCTGGCGAGCATGCCGAGCTGCAACTTGGACCCAGGGAGCTTGCTCTCTCATTTGGTGCAGATTCTAGTGTTCTCTTCTTTCAGAGGCACCTGAAGGGGAGCGAGGGGTGGGGAGGCCAGAATAGACTGCTCAACACCTCCTGTTGTCCAGGTCTTAGTGTCTGGATATGCCCAAACATGGCCTGATTTTTTTAAGTACAGCATGAAGGACCAAGTCTTCAAGTCCCTACAGAAAGTCGGTGACTTGGGTCATGAAGATTAAAAGCTCATTCAAATAGGCACTTGTCCTGCTGTAGTGCCAGTGCCCCTCTGCTTAGAACACTGCATCCTATCCTGTCCACCGCGACGGAGCAAAGGTCCCACAAGTCTGAGGAGTCGATAAGCCCTGCTCAGGAGCCCAGTAGCTCTGTCATTCCAGCCATCTGCTGCTTGCTCTCCTGCTTCCAGGCTCGCAGCTTCTCGGTGCCCCCATTAGGGGCCTGGTACTTTTCCAGGAAAGGGCTTTGGCGTCAAGCCTTTGAACCATCTGCTGCTGCCTGGAATCGCCCAGGAAAACTGAAAGTTCCTCTCACCAGCAGTCCCCACAACACTTAAAATTCAGCTCCCTAATTGGATCATTCCACATCTCCAGGAGCTCCCTAGGAAATGCCACCTTGGGGGCCAATGGGGCTGAGTTATTCATGACGTCTAATAGCCTCCAACAGAAAACAGCCATTGAAAGGCTGGGGGGTCTTCATTAAGCAAATTCCGCTGTCATGTCAAATTGCGTGGGATTCCACCACTGACTCCCCCCCTCCCCCATTTGTGCTGGCTTCAAAGTTGTAAAAATGAACAGTAGTGTTGTGGAGAGCCCAGTGCCATTTGCCGAGCACTTATCCCTACATGTGATAGTGGATGCTTAAGTTTGCCGACGTGGAGAATGGAAACTACCATTTATCCAGCACCCACCGAAGGCCTGTGGGTTGTAACTTGGCACATCACTGTGGTGACTAACTTTAATGGTATCCTGAAGAAGTAGAAACCACTCTGGGAAAATTTAATTATTAGCAGGTCACTTCAGAAGCACTGGGATACAAATACAGCTTTGAAGTGCTTTTAAAGATGAAATAAGACAAATTTTAATTATCTAGATGTTGGTGCACGCCTGTAATCCTCACACTCAGGAGCCTGGAGAGTAAGAAGCCAACTAAAGAAACACAGCAAGTCCCTGCCTCAGGAAGAGTCAGACGAACAAATTCCAGTGCCTAGCCAAGTGCCGGGCACACAATGGGCTCTCGGCAAAACCCCGATCCTTTTCCTTCCCCCTGAGGAAAATGACCTATACAACTAGCTTCATGACACACCTTAGAGGCCAGAGCTAGGGCCCAAGCCCAGGTCCACCCGCCCCTGCTGGGTCCACATTTACCATAGGGGTACTTCCAGCCCCTCCCCTCACTTGTCCCTTCCACACACGGGGCAGCTAAGCTTCAGGTTGGGCACCTTGCAACACCACCGAGGAGCCAAGATGGCGAACATCCCAAACAAGTCTGTTGAGAGCTGATGGCTTTCACGGTAGTTGTGCTCCTTTGCTGAGCACGGAGGGGAGGGAGGTGGGACCAGCCCTTGCCTCTCATCCCTCCCAGATGCCACGTGCTACCGTGCTACCGTCTTTGCTCTCACTTCGTTTTTCCAGGGGACACTGCCCTCTTCACTTGCTAGGACAACAGATCCACACTACAAGGCTCACAGGACCAAGCATGTGTCTCTCATCTGGGGGTACAAGGGAAGCCTCACAGGGACAGAGTGAGCACCCACAACAGCCCAAGGTGGGAGGCTGTGGCTCAGCCCAGCATTTCTCTGACCAAGTGCCAACTGCGTGGAATAACACAGCAGAAACTCACTCTACTGGCTCAGGAGGCAGAAACAGTAAGGCAGGATGCCTCCACAGGGCTAGTTCCACCCACCAGGCCCTGAGAGAATCTATTTTGGCTTCTCTTCTAGTGGGGGGCTGGCCAACCACTCCAATCTTCCTCCACTGAGTCGACAATTGTCATGGATTAAGGACCCACCAGATAGACCCAGTGTGGCCTCATCTTCACTTACAGCTTCACTGCATCAATGAGTAATTTCCATCCATCATCAACCAGGGTTTAGAACTTGAATGCATCTTTGTTTCACAGTGTGTTTGTTTTTGTTATTATTTTGTGGGGTGTTTTGGTTTATTTGTTCTTGTTTTGAGATAAGAGTCCAGTCTGGCTTCAAAAATGAAATCTTCTAGCCTGAGCCTCCAGGGTGCTGGGATAATGGGTGTATGCAAGCACACTGGCTCTTTTGAAGTGGTAGAGATTCAACCCATTCCTGAGCACTGCATGAAAGAAGAGCCTGTCCACTTCTCTTTAACCAAGTTGTGTCTCCAGTGAAGTCAGAAACTAAGACTTAAGTTGAGCTATCTGATGGGAGCAGCTGAGCAGGTGGGAAGGGCCCCACACAGGGCAACTGAGGGCAACTTCTCTGCGGGTCTGAAGATTTGCTCTTCTTGGTCTTGGGTAGGAAATGTTTTCCAACTTGGGTCCTACCCACCCCCATGTACATAAAAAAGGCCCTGTCTCCCAGAGCCTCCTCTATTTACAAAGTCACTGCCCGGCGGGGGCTCATTATTCCACTGAGTTCCTTTAACCTCTTTTCAAATGAGCAAGAACATTCCGCAATTTCTTCCCACAGGATTAAAATTAAAACAAAAATGCTAGCAGCAACCTGCCCCTTCTCTACCTCAGATCTTGGCAATGCAGAGAGCAAACAAAAAGCTTGGCCACTGAGCAACAGTTTTTCCAAGAGAGAAGTCATCATCCAGGAGGGTGGGTGGGGTGTCTGAGTAGCACCAGTCACCCCAGCACCGGGGAAGTGGAGACAGGAGGCTGCCTGGGCCTCCTTGACCAGGCAATCTAGTTGAATCAGCAAGCTCTAGATTGAATGAGACCCTGTCAAAAATTAATCAATTAACTAATTAATTAAATGGAGGAGCTGGAGAGATGGCTTAGTGGTTAAGAACACTTGCTGCTCTTGCAGAGAACCAGGTTTTAGCTCCAAGCACCATATCAGGGAACTCAAAACTGCCTGTACCTCCAGTTCCAAGGGGGGGTCTGCCCTCTCTTCCGGCCTCTATAGGTACCTGCATGCTTATGGTACACATACATTCTGGCTCACACACACATGCAACACTCTGGCTCACACACACATGCACACACTCAGGCTCACACACACACACATGCACACACTCAGGCTCGCACACATAATAATGCATCTTTTTAAAAAATAAGGTAGAACTGGGCATGATGTTACATGCCTTCAATCCTGGCACTCAAGAGTCAGGCTGATCCTTTTGAGTTCCAGGACAGCCTTGTCTATATCATGAGTTCCAGGCCAGCCAGAGCCACACAGACTCTGTCTCAAAAAACAAGCTGGAGAGCAACTGAAGAAGACACCTGTGCTAACCTCTGATCTACACATACACAAACATGTGTGCATATAGCTACACATCCTGTGCATATATGTGCAAATAACAGTTACACGTGCACAAGCATATGTGTGCATGTAACTACACATCCTGCAAACCATTAAAAACCTTTCTGCCCATCTTATTTTTAGAGGAATAAAAATCATAAAGAATACTCCAGGTGAATGTGGGTGAAGATATAAGCCTCCAATTAAGCAGTGACACTGTCCTGCCCCATCACCCAGAAATGTCACTGACTTCAAAGCAGGCTTGGCAGATGAAGAACACCTTCCAGAGAGGGCTGTGTCACACACTGAGACCGTCTACCCTGGTGAGGGGAAGTGGGTCTGACAGACTGTCCACACTAGGCCTGGGGTGACCCTCAGCTCATTTTCCAAAATTCAAGGCAGGACCAGGAGGCATAAAGGAAAACCAGGGGAGGAGAGCCTGGGAATGACATTCCGGCCCGCACTAGGGTCAGGCAATGAGTGAAATCTGATGACCAGCACTTCCTTGTCAACGCGACATGATACATTTCCCTTGGTCAGCCAGCCAAACAGTGCCGAGTCTCAGAATTCTTATCATCCGCTATTCTTCGTGATATCTGTTTTCCGGTTCTTAACCTTTAAAGTCCTTTCCAAACGGGAGATTATAGAATTTCACACCTTTTAAACCTATCGATTCCACTAACTTCTACTGAACACAAATAGCTCAATTGGCGTGGCTTTCTTGTGCACAGAAACTACATCCTATACATACGAACTGTGAGTTGACGCACATATTAAGCATTTCAGATGGTGAAATGGGAGTCATGATGTCTATTACTGTAAGGAAGTAAGTTCGGTTCAGAACAGCACTTCTGTGTTTAAAAGCATCATGTCTGGACGAGGGAGACGATTCTGTGGGAACGAGTGCTTGTTCTGTAAGCGTGTGGAGCTGAGTTCTAATCCCCGGCTCCAACATACATCATCAGGCGTGGCTGCACATGTCTGTAATCCCGGACTGGAGGTGGAGACAAGCGAATACTAAGAACCTGCCGGAGCAGCAACCTGGAATGGTGAATTCCCACTTCAGTGGGAGACCCTCTTTCAAGGTAGCAAGGAAGAGAGCCACAGAGGAAGACAGTCTCAAGTCCTGCTCTGGCCTCTGAGTGGGCAGGTGCCTGCACGTTCACACACATCCTCACACTCACACATGCACACCACACACCTCCAAAATAAAAATAATCAATAAAGGTTTCAAATCTTACAACGGAAGAAAGGGGACTATTAGGGACAGGAAGGTCGGAAGGGGGAAGCTGGGGGAGGCGCAGAGGACGAAGAGTGAGACATGAAGGGAAATGCTGTAATGAAACCTGTAACTATATACAAACAACAAAACAAATCCACCCTCCAACTCCAAACAGTGCCATTCCCAAACATGCTTCTCCGAACACGAAGAATGACCTCATCCCATAGAAACCTTTCTGCTGGTCCTCCACCCTTTCTATGAGCCCCCTAAACAAAATTCAAAGTACAATGTTAACAGTTTTACCAGAGCATAATGTACGTTCAGTAAAATCCAACCATTTAAAGTATAGCTATTTTTTAAAGTAATGTGGTTCAAAAACACTTCTGTCCCCCTGGAGCCAGTCGGTAGGCGAGTGCCGTCCCCCTCCCAGGCCCAGAAAGCCAACCGTCTTTCTGCCTTAGGCCAGAACACTTCTCATTACAAGAGCCAGCCAACAGGGAACTGCTCATACCTGACTTCTTTTTAAAAACGTATTTACAGTTTTTTGAGAATTCCACACATGAGTACAGTATTTATGTCATTCCCACACCTCTTTCTCTACCTCTTTCACCCTTCAAACCTTCCAGTGTCTCCCTACTGTTTCTGAAATTCAAGACCCTTCTTAAAGTTACTGTTACACATATGTATACATATGTGTATATAAATACAACCTGTCAGGTCCCTTTAGTGTCACTTGTATGCATATATATTTAGGGCTGACCACTTGGGATTTGAAAACCCATCTGGGAACTCACACCAGCAGAGGACTGACTTGCCCACTCTCAGCAGCCACTGATTGTAGCTTTTCATCTAGGGTGGCATTTTGTGAGAGTTCCCTCAGCGGGACCGGCCTCTACACAGGTCTTGTTTAGGCACAACCTTGTTGAGATTTCAAAGCTTCTGTCACTTAGCATGCTTCTGAGGTTTGTGAACACAGCACATCTAATCAATATAAATGTCACTCCGAGTCCCTTTACAATCAAAGATGCCCTGTTCCCCACAAAGCACAACTATAAAAATTATGACGGCTCCCCCGGGCCCACTAATCACCTCCTCCCTACCAGAAGAATCCAGACCCCAACTCCGTTTCTGAGTTGAGACTCTCTACACTGAGGCTTGCCTGACCGTGTTCTCTACTGAGAAACAGCTACAGAAATCTGCACTGCCTGCTCTCCAGGGCCAAGGGGCACTATCAAGCTGACCCCACTCCCTCAGCATCCCTAACAGGTCACCATGGGCTTCATTTTCATGCCAATGGGATCTAAGCAGTCCCTGAACTCCCTAGCCTGCCTCTTCTCTACATGGACCACTCTGCTAAGGGAAAACAGCTCTAACACAGAGGCTGTGGTGTCCGTGGACGGAGTGATAAGGTGGCTGGCACTTGCATGATCACCCTCAGGAGGATCTGCCCTTGGAGGAAGGGCAACTGACCACCTCTGTCTATCCTGGTCCTCAGTGCTTCAACAGATGATGGTAATGGGGGTTGAAATGGAACAATCGAGAAAGCAGAAGAATGGACATGAGCGGTGAATCCCTCCAGAGGGGCTGCACCAGCGTCACACCTCGGCCCCGGGCACAGCAGTGATGGGGATGAATCTCTCCACTTGCCTCAGACCTAATCGTGGCTTTCTGGTCACCTGGCCAGGGTGCGGGATGAACTCGAAGCCTGGAAAGTGCTCTTCACTCCAGGGGAGGGAAGAAGGACTCTGACTAGGTCTGTGTAGGGGTCAAAATTAAGGTGTTTCTACAACAAGCGCTCCTTAAAAGGAACCCAGCTGCAAGGAAAAGGAGGCTTCCCTGTGAATTTTAATGGCCACAGCCCTGCTGCTGTTTTGTTTGTGAAATTTGGTCACTCTAATTAGTGAGGTTGCTCCAGGCAACCTTCTCCTCCATGCCCTGCCTCCTGCTTGGAGGACAGCCTTCATTTGTACTCTGTAAAGAGGTCCAAGCCATGTGCCCCACATGTGTACCCATGAATACACAAACAATAAAAACACCTGTTTCCTTTCCATCTTTCTCTGTGTGCTAATGTATGTTCATGTGGCAGGCATGGGGCATGCATGTGGAGGCCAGAGGATGACCTTCTATTTCACACTGCCTATGCCAGGCCAGTGGGTCACATGCTGCCTATGCTGGGCTAGCGGGCCTGCACTTTGGGGCCCATCTTAAAGTAGAAACATGGAGACTGCAGACGTGCACATGTCCAGGGATCCACACTCAGCCTTCATGCGTACATGGCAGGAGCTTTACCCACTGAGAGAGCTCCCCGGCCCAACACCTGCTCTTAAGAACAGTGAGCGTCCCCTGTGTGCATCATTTCTCGGCTTATTTCCCGCCCAAAGGCAAGCGAGTGCTACGGGCAGCTTGGCTGGTTTTCCCGGCTCGGCTCTCTTGGGTGTTGGACTTTAGGAAGGTTAAACAGCGCCCAACCAACAATGTAGGGAAACATGAATGACATACCTCGACTACACAAAGATCAACAAATGCCAGGAAAACTCCAAAGCCAAAGAGGAGAATGGGCCACGTTAACCTGCCTCAGGAACCTACCACGTCACAGCGAGCTTGGCCCACTGCAGTAACCTCACCAACAGACGCTGTTCCCCTCCTGCAGGTTTCCCTGACCACCCAGAGAACCAGCAGTAAATGGTGTAGAAGCGACACATGGCAGAGAAAACCCTACAAGCCCAACAGAGAAAAGGAAGTACAGTCAGGCAGCTGGAGCTATTATTGCCTGCCCAGGCTTTCCTCTAGCCTAGAATCTGTGTCACCTGTGAGGCCCATGGTTCTCTGTGGCCAACTAAGTTACACACTGCAGGGTGATGAGCACTGTCCTTCCCAGCAGATGTCATTAGAAGACCAAAACTAGCTCCAGGCATTGCTAAGTACCCCCTCAGTGCAAGATGGCCCCAAGGTGTCACCACTGGTACACACCAACTTGAGAACTGCCACTCTCAGGTCTGGAAAGACTAGGGAAATTATCTAGGTCAAGACCCATCACGTAGGATGCATTAACAGTCTCCCTCTAATGGTAACTCTATAAGGTCACTACTGATGGCAGAAATCTGAAGCCCTTGACCAAGCCAACTGTGTGGCCGTCTCGCCGTCTCTCCTCAGGACTTGAGAAATGATGAAGCATAAAGAGCACCGTGTGTATTTGAAAATACAACACGGTTTTCAAAATGTCACTAATGATGTTGCTCTTTTTATTAGGAAAAAAAAATGGGTGGATAAATGGGAAGCGGGTCCAAAGGATGGGATTTCTGGGGGAACTACGTGGTAAGGGGGCACTGAAGAACGCAAAAGTGCCCTCCATGTTTAGAACACATGTGCGCACTCATGAATACAGTGTTATAGACCAGAACACTTCCCTGGAAGTCAACTCACTTGAAAAGCACCCGACACACACTTCCTGGGTGCTCTAACAAGCGGGTCCCGGGCACCTGCCTGCCTCCTTGCACTGCCAGGGAAGCAGCCGTGAAAACTCAGTGGGAGGGACTCAGCTACTCAGAGACTGGAAAGACACTGACCCCAGAGCTCGATGTCATCCGCACCCCACAAAGCCAGCTGAGCCAGACAGCACAGACGACCATTTTCTCACCTCCAGAAAGGAGGGAAAAAGCAAGGATGTCAGTTCTGGACCAAAGTTCCTACAGGTTATGAATTGAAGTTTTGAAGTATATTCTTGGAGCAAAGGCTTTAATGTAGTTTAGCAATTATTCTGCCACTCGGGATCAAAACTCTGTGTATGATGCTCAAGGCTTCTGAGTCTTGTATAGACTAAATGAGGAAAAAAGAATCTGAATGTATAATGTCAAAGCCCTTACTTCAACAAGAAGCCCTACACATCCCACCCACACCTGCTGGGAGCCATCTATGAAATGGAGCCAGCAGGCGCATGCTTTTATGTCTCCTGGCTGGGGACCGACTCGTCCTCAGCGCGTGGCAGAGGTGGTGTGCAAACAGGGCGGAGAAAAGGCCGCATTCAGCAAAGGTCAATATTAACAGGATATTCAATGTCGAGAAAAACAGACACCAGACTTACCCTAACGGCTACCTCTGCATGGTAGAATTCTTTCCTTTCTTTTGTTAAGTTTGTGTGAGCTCAAATAATTTCTTTTGTAGGGAATGTAATGCTTTCTTTGCCAGAACTCAAAACAACTTAATAGCTTTATTTAAAAAAAAAAAAAAAAAAAAAGGGGGGGTTGAATCAATATTTTCTGAAACTGCACATCATGGGGCTGCAGTGCCCAGGGCTCCATCACTGCCCACCAATGGCACCAATTTCTGCCCTCGGTTCCTCCAGTTGGGGGGACCCTCTTAGTGATGGCACTCCTGCACCTGGCAGCTACACTGTTCAAGCCACTGCGGCTCTACTCCACCGCATCCCTGCTCCACCGCGGCCCTACTCCACTGCAGCTCTACTCAGCTACGAGTCCGCAAAGCCCGATAATCACAGGACTCCCCAACTCACTCACTGTCTACTTCCTGTTTCCACATTCCTACAGGAAGCATGCTACTCATTCATGGGTGACAGCTGAAGCTCATCTACATCATTACACAAGCCAGTGTGACAGGATGGCAAAAGTCTCCTTCATGTCGCTCTTAGCCCCTACAAGGCTGGGGACTGTGTTCAACACCTCCTTCCTTTATAGTGCGTGGATGTCATAACCAAAGCATTAGTAAGCACAGGATGAGACTAAGTCTCTACACGAAGGGGCAAAAGCGTCGTCGCCACATAGACCCAGCACAGATAAGGACTTCTTATATTCTTGGGAACAGCTGGCAGACAAGACACAAAGTAACCGAAAACAAAGGTAAGTCGGGAAGAGCCCAGCGGATGGCTTTGCTGCTAAAAAATTGCACAGCAGGGGACGGAAAGAAACAGAACCTGGAGGAGCTGTGGCCACAGAGGCTATCCAGTGAGACCCCACTCAGGATCAGAGAATCTGGGCCGGCTTTACCCAGCAGGGCTGCATAAGGAGATGATTTTGCCACGGGCGTGTTTACTGGTGTTTGGAAGGGTCTACACTTGACTGTACAGTGTGCTTTGATCTTGCAAGGGGGAGGTCTTTTGCCTCTCCCCTTGACATATTATAAAAAGTCCTTTTGAATAAACGAGGGGGTTGTTGGGTATTGACCCAGGCCCTCCTGAAGCTATCCTGTGTCTCGTCTTTCTTCTCATCGTCTAGGTCTCTCTACCTAATATTTCTTGTCCCTCCTCTTCCTCCTAAGAACCCTAGAAAAGGCGGGAAAGGTAGGAGCTGGACTCCCAGGGACTCCCACAAGGAGTGTCAGTGGTCATCCTGAGCCAGGCTTCATGTGGGCATGGAGCCCACAGTCAGAACCCACACTGCAGGACACAGATAGTTCACACTAAGGAGCACAGAACCTCAGGCAAGGCGAACAAGAGCTACAGCATCTTCACTCTTCACTGGTAAAATGGGGCTAACTAAGCTTTCTCTAAAATGCTAATTTAGGGGCCAAGCAGCTTGGTAGAGAAAGTGCTTGCCACATGAGTGTGAAGAACAGATTTGGATAGCTAAAACTGATGCACATACAGGTGGGTGTGTAATTCCAGGGCTCGCAAGGCTGAGACAGGAAACCACAGAGCAAGCTGGCTAGCTGTATCGGCTAACTCTGGGTTCAGCTGAGAGACTCTGCCTCGATAACTAGGGTGGGAAGTGACTGAAGATGACTCCTGACAGCAGCCTAGGGCCCCACATGTGTGTGTACATGTGCAAGTGTATCCTCACACACACACATACGCACATATCTGTGAACATGGATATACACTTATGTGCACATCCAAAAATATTTTAATTAAAAACAAAATTATACTACAAGGGGCTTAAGAGAGGCGATGTTCACAAAATTCCTAGTATACATGATAGGTCCTCAAAAATAGGGGGCCTACCCAGGACCCCTCAGCTGTCAAGTGTGGGGCTGGGGGCCTACCCAGGACCCCTCAGCTGTCCAGTGTGGGGCTGGGGGCCTACCCAACACAGCCATCCAGGGGAAGCCTGGGTTGTCCCTTTCCTCAGTGGCATCCTTCATGGTTCATTTGTTTCTGCTCTACTGTGTTCATCGGTCATCAAGACCAAAATGCACATTGGAGTTGGAGGCGGTTCAGAGGCTAGGGGCTTTTGTCATGGAGCCTGGCAAGCTGAGTTCCATCCCCAGGACCCAAATGTTGGAAAGAGAGAACCTTCAGAAGATTGTCCTGTGACTTCCATGTGCCATGACATGTCACCTGTCCTTCAAAATAAATTAATGCAAAGGAGAATTTTAAATGCAAATTATTGGCCAGCTGGCTATGGGGAACATGGATTACTCTAGGAACTGGCTCTGCTGGAGATCTACTGTAGCAGCAAGCATGATGGAAACTCACTCCAGAGCCGCCCTGCAGGGACAGAGTTTGGTTGTTGTATGCGCCCACCCTGCGTGAGGCTTTGGGGTCCGCTGTCAGCACTACCACCACACCGTACAACCCCACCCCAAATTAAATCCTCAAAGAAATTTAAACATCATTTATACCTTCTTTTCCTTATTTTGTATTTTGGGGTACTAAGTTTCACACAGCGCAGGCTGCCACATGAGCATTCTATGTAACTAAGGATGACCTTGAACACACAGATGAATGCCTAAGGAGAACCTAAAGTAGAATTTAATATTCTCTCTTGGAGCTTCGTGACTGAGGAGAGGCAGGTGCCTTCTCCAACTGCACATATCACCCTGATTTTGCTAGCACTCCAGAGAGTTCAGAAACACCACCCTCCTTCTGTACCAGTAATACTTAAAGAGAATCAGGAAGATTTTCTTATGACTCCATTTAAAATTAGAGCAGGCTGACATGCTAAAATTATTGTATACAGCTGGTTACAGTTGCAATAAATGTCTTTCCTTCCACCCCAGGTTGTGTTAAAATTCCAAAGAACAAACTGGTACGCACAAAAGCCCGGAAGAGCATGAAGCCCGTACTCAGCTCAGAGTGCCTGCTGCTTCACCAAATAATTAAGTCATGACTTCATCTCCATCGCACACCTGCAACATAATTGCTTCACAAAACCGCATGTGCAGATGGCCTTGAGAGCTGCAGGTCCACATAATAAAAGTCCGAGGGCGTTATCTGGACCAGGGTTTGGACCTGGAGAACCCTTGCCCTGGGCAAACACATTCACTAATTAACTGCAGTGGGCTCACTGTGCTGCAAGCTTCAAAATGGACTGTGTGAAAGAGACGGGGAGACTGGACGTTCTGTTCCCTCCTCACGGGAGGCTCCGCAACCACCTGCGGAGCGGTTAGCCAGTTCTCTAAATAATAAATAACACACCAGGGCCCTCATTCTGCCTCGGACTCACAGGAAGGTGACAAATGGAGATTCATCTGCTGTCATTTAAAAACCATCATTTGAACACCACTTAATCACCATCCTCTGAAGTCATTTAAATCACTTTATAGTTGCAAAATGCTTTACAGTTTACAAGCACTTGAATGGGACTCAGAAGCGAAGGCAGCTGTTACTCCCAGCGCACTAGCTCATCAGCGAGTGCTGTTTGAACACGACGTATGAGGAGATGGGCAGGAACGGTGTCCTTGTCTTCAGCTGCCTTTGTGAGTTAAAAGAATTCCCATGTCTGCCCAGCCTGGGGAGGAATGCTCTCTCTAATTCAGAAGAAATGTTATTTTTTCCAGAGAACTGGAATGGAAGGGCTGGGAAATGGAAGGCAGAGAACAGCGTGTACAAATGCCAAACCAGGAAGAGGAGAATGAGCATGTGCGGGGAGGAGCCTGCACCCAGGGAACATGGGAAAGGGAGGAGTGTGGGGTCCAGACTGGAAGAGCGAGTGGGTCAAATCCAGGATGTTCTTATTGGAGGTTAGAGATGAGGGGAATGAAGACACGCCAGCTAGATCCCAGGTTCTCTCAGGCCAGGACTTCCATTAAGCCCACAGGTGTCACATGTCACCTGGACATCCCTATTTGTTCAAAAGCTCCCAGGTACTCCAAAGACACACAATGGGCCAGAGACTAGGCAGCTGCCTAAGGTCGTCCAAGTTCATGACTCTTTAGAGTAACTGCGAGTATGTCCTGTATAAATTTTAAGCAAAAAACAAAAGTCTCAGAACAACACACACACACAGAGATAGATACCCTAACATCCCAGAAATAAATATTATGGCTTAAGAATTTTACCATTCATTACTTCCCAGACTGGACATCCTAACTAACACAGCTCAGTTACCAAATCGGAACTGACCTTTACTTTTGGACTAAAATTTTTAGCTTAGATAAACGATACCAACCACCTTGGAATGTAGCTTAGATAAACAATACCAACCACTTTGGAATGGAGGAAACCATTCAAGACCCCAGTGAACACGATCAACCAGTCAAATATGTTTACCAACTGACTCACCTAACGTGGACCCCGAGATGGACACCCAGCAGGTTAGTCTTAGAGGAAGACCTCCATTGTTTTCAAAGGTCTCTCACTGACAAACAAGGGCTTGAGGAGCAGAACAGGTGACTCAGCAGTTGTGACTCAGTAAACATCCTTCAACTCCTGGCTGTCTCCAGGGAGCAAGAACGGTAAGCCTGGGCTATCTGTGAGGACTGTTCACCCTCCTTCCTCTGTGTCTGCTGAGAACACTCTGAGTGGTGCTGCCCGCCCTCTGTCTTAACTGTGTTACCTCGGCCACCACCAATCAACGATGTGTGAAGTTTGTGCCATAGATTAGAAAAGAGACTAAGTCTGCTTTGCAAGACCACCAACTTACACCAGGCGAGACGCACAAAACAGTGATCCTATTCATTACACTCAAAATACAGCCGGCAGGGTACGCAGATACAGACCTGAGAAATAAAAATCTTCAGGGACACAAATTTTTGTTTTGTTTTAAAGAATGATATGCTTTCTGCTCCTGCCAGAACAAAACCAAACCCAAACTCTTTGGAACTGACTTCTGGACATACACTCCAAACGTAATGGTTTGGTGTCCATCCTGTCTTTCCTCACAGAGGAGGAAATAGTAACGGGTGGCTGGGTTTCTATGTACCCAAGTATACTTGTTGGCAAAGAAAAAAGGACAAGTGGACCAACATAGTGTCACATTTAACTCACAGTCCAAAAACATCTGGAAAGCTAACCTTCATCAAAACGGTTTGTGGACTCAGCCGTAGGAGAAACAGAAAGACCTGGATATGTGAAATGGCCGCCTACTATAAAACAGCTGTCTCCACTAAACAGCACTGTGAATCCTGCCCCGGACAGCAGAGAGCACCTTCCATGCCGGCCCCAGCAGCCCTGTAAAGCCCTGTAAGACCCTTGCTCGGTCTTCAAGCCCCAGGGGGGATCTCATCTTGCTACAACTTGTCACTGAAACATTCTGGCTTGATTTCAATCCATCCAGGTGAATAGTGAGCTTGGATATCACATTCTTCATGCCATTTGAAGGCACGCTCAAGACTGTATCAGGCCTATAATTCTTCCCATGAATTTCAAAGTCACCACTGAATGTTTCCTGGTACCTGAGAGCAGGGTCCACATGTCCTTAGCGGTCATTTTTCAAGCAGACTCTCTTCACTTCCCCTGCAATGTAACTTTGAGTCTCGTGGTTTGGCAGGCAGTGACTGCATGAAGCTGTGCTCAGTTATGAGGAGAACGCTACCGCCTCGTGCGCAGCCACAACTGAGTCCTGTTCTTGCAGGCCTTGTCAGCTTAGTAAATATTTATCCAGCATGTCTGGTCTACGTGAGAACAGGATAACCACCTTTCTCCTGCTCCTCACCAACAAAGAAAACAACCGACTCTAAGTACTAGGTTAGTAATCCAGCCACGTTTTTAAAGACCCCCCAGATCAGAGCATACATGGAGAGCTTCAAGAGTTTTCGATGTCTCGGCTTCCCACTCTGCTGGCCACTTCTTATCTATCTCATGCATTTACAACACTTCTTCCATTTCTTATTAAAATCAGTCCTATTCTCTAAGTGTCCTGCAAGGAAGCAACCATGTCGCCGGAACAGGATTATGTACTGCATAGTTACTGAGCTCAATCAACACTAGAATCGACATGAACAGTTAAAAATAAAATAAAATAAAATAAAATGGGGTGCCAAAAACATCGAGCCCCTGTACTACCCTGGGATGGTTGGGCCATCACAGAATAAGATGTTTTTCAATCCTTTCTCAGTGCTTAGACACTGGATGACAGTGAATAATACTGATCACTGAAGATTCTTAGGTTATATTCTACACCAATGGTGCCCAGATACAATGTTCCAGGATGAAGGGAATGTTTCAGAACTGAGCTAATTGAGTAGCCATAAGCCACAGGTGGTTACAAGGCTCCCACACATTGCTCTTGGGCTCTTGAGTATGACTAGTACAATTGTATTTGAAATCTTACTTCATTTACAAACTGTCACAGAGTAATAGAGCACTGTATTGAAGGATACACTTCTAGACCAGGAGATACACTTATTAGTATGCTATTTAGTGTTTTAACAGACACAAAATTCCCCTTATGGTTTCTTCTACCCAGCATTTCATTCTTGCTAAGTACTTTGCAGCATCTGCTATGACTTGGGGACCCATTTTTTTAACTTAAAATTACAGGGCTACTCTAAGGGAGAAACAGGAGTATGTTAAGACTTCGGGTTAAAACACTGAATTCAGTGGTTCTCACTACCTCCTACTTGTGTAATAAATGGCTACTTTTTACATTCTCTACAGCAAGTAGGGTATGCTGCAGTGGCTGTGGATGCTTCCAGAACATCACACTGAAGGGCACACACACACTGTACTTTCTGTAGACCAGGAAATGTCAACAGAAAACCCCCTGCAGGGGAAGATAATTACACTCTGCTTCCTACTCTTGGGAAAGCCTTTCCAAGGTCCACCCACTGTTTAGTTTGTGCTCCAAAGAGGTTCTTGTGAGGAACACAGGAGCTATTGTTTGCCCCAGGGACTCTCCTCAAGAGAAGCTTTGTCTCCATGTTCTTCAAGACACTCTCCAAGAAAATATGGAGGAAAATCCGGGCCAAAGGGTGTCAACTTGGAGCTGTCTACACAGACCCTTCTTTTGAGTAACCAACAAGGAGCTGGGAGGGACACTCACTCTGAGGACTCAGAGACCTGGAGGTCGGGAAAGACACACACACAAAGGCTGAGAGCGACTAGTTGTGAGAGGCTGATGAGGTGTGGGGTGGTGCTGTGCTAGCTCAAGTGTGTGAGGGAACCACCAAACTGTCCCCACAAAGGCCCACATGCTAAATGCTCAGTTGGCAGCCTGGAGGATTACTGGAATTTCTGGGTTAGGGCCTAGGAGAAAGAAGTTAGGCCACTAGGGACTATACCCTTGGGATACTGGGGACTCTGGCCCTCCTCACTTTTATCCTTTTTGCTTCTTGTAGCCAGAGGGTGAATGACTTCCTCTGCCACATGCCCCTTGCCCCATGGTAGTAAGGACCCAAACGATCATGGACAGAACCTCTCAAACCCCGAGATCAAGTAAACCTTTATGTGGTGATATATTGTGTACCCTCATAAAGCTTGCCTCAGGATCAGAGAAGCAGAGCAAGCCACAGCCAACCTCACCTTGCCAACTCCTCGGTCAATCCTGTTTCCATGAATCCTCAGACTGAAAGCCTCTGAGCCTCACCGGAAAGGATCTCAGCTGAAATGCCTTAGTTCCTGTTTCCTCATGCCTTTCTCCACTCTGCTGTCACTTCCTGGGATTAAAGGCATGTGTGCTTCTGAGTACTGGGATTAAAGGTGTGTGCCACCACTGTCTGGCTCTGTTTCCAGTGTGGCCTTGAACTCACAGAGATCCAGACAGATTTCTGCCTCCTGAGTGATAGGATTAGGGGTGTGTGCCACGACTATCTGGCCTCTATGTCTAATCTAATGGTTGGCTCTGTCCTCTGATCCTCAGGCAAGTTTATTAGGGTACACAATATATCACCAGACCTTTAAGCAGATTCTACCAGGTAATTTATCACAATGATCAGAAGTGAACGCAGTGAGAGGTCCAGGAGAGTGGTGCCCAGTACCAAGAGGCAGAATGTGATCCCGCGGAAGGCTGCCCATCATGACAGTCCCTCTGTGGGTCAGGAATTCACCTCCACAGGCTCTGCATGCCCAACAAACCATTTTATTGAAGAACAAGAACAAACATCTCAACAAAGGTCAGATCTGAGTGTTAGTGAGGAGGGGCGCCCACAGCACCAGTCTCAGGGCCTGAGGATGGGGCCTGGCCTGCTTAGCCGTGCAGAGTGGGAGAGTCCTCTAGAAGCAAAGCTTGGCTGGTGATAAATCACCCTCTGCTAACCTCATTCCCCCAAAGAAAATTTATCTCCATCTACCCACATCAAAGGTTTGAACTAGACTATAGAATGAAGTGGGGGCAGGGCGGGGCATGTATAGGGATAAAGAAACAGAGGTAACCACCTCTTTATTCCTTTACAAGAGCATACATCTCCCGGCTCCTGCCCAGGCTAATATCAATACCATCTCATGGGTCCCTGTAGTAACAGATGCTGATAGTCCTAGAAACAGGACCTTCAGTGAGATAGTGTCAGCTTACTCCCTCGGGACTGAAGTCAATGACAACCTCCAGGATGGTGCAGGCTCTTCTGCAGTCCTGTGAAAGGAAACCCCTACGAAAATCACAGCACCCAGCAGCTGCTTGTCCAGACGGGGATCCGTAGAGTTTCACCTTCTGCTTTCTCTGGCCCAGGTGACATACACCAAACCTGAACACAGCAAAAGCAGCGGCACTTCTTACAGGCTGCTTGTGTGAAGGTTCAGATGGATGCCTTCCTCTATCACAGGAAACCGACGTATTTTAATGAACATTCTAGGCAGGACACAGGTAGCAATGAAACTGTTCTTCTGGGCAGGGCTAACCCATTAAGATCTCTCAGACTGTGCTAACCTTCAGTCCTTACCACTGGCCAGCGTTAACACTGACACTGAATCTTTCTTTTGGGGTAGAAAGGTTTGCTGGACTGACTTGCCCACATGGACAAACTCCAGGCCAAGCACGTGGCTCATGCTGGCCACTGGATTCACACCAAGTCTTGGCATAGCTCTCACCTGGCATGAGAGTCGATTTTGATGGTTTGTGGGATAGATACCAGTGACAGCTGACAGCTGACATGGAATATTTGAGCACACAGTACCACAAACATTAATGAGTTATAAAATATCATCCCACTGAGTGAAATGGCTCAGACGGGGGGAGAAAAAGCAGTAGGAACTGCTGTTCCCACAACGCCCAGAAATAGAATTCATAACATATGATGGGCCTAATTAAGACATTTGGGAACTTGGTAAAAATAAATAATTATGTAATGGAGGCTGTGATGACTGAGAACAAACATTTAAATCCCATGCAAGCCAATATCTCACCCAACACATACACTCCTTTATTGGATCTCTGGCTGGGATTACTCTGAACACTGCAACCTGGTGCTGCTACCTCTACTGAAAGAAAACAATGCTTGTCCTTGTAAGTACCTGGAAACCATCAGGCTGACACTGTATGCTAGGCATTAGGAGAGACAGCAAGGCTAAAACGAAGAAGGCATCATGTCTGCCCACAACTGTCTTGAAATCTATTAAGAGGAGAAAATAACATAAGCACATGCACACAGGGAAATGAGCACCGAGGGACACAGGACAGCCACTGAGAGACAGGAAACAGTCACTGAGGGATATGGGAAATAAGAGTGACTGAGGGACATGGGAAAGAGTGACTGAGGGACATGGGAAATAGACACTGAGGGACATGGGAAATGGACACTGAGGGACA